>JAAGKR010009550.1:8552-18552 GCA_011419295.1 Clarias macrocephalus | reverse complement strand
GTGTGTAGGAGCTGCTCCAGGAGGAAACCCGTCAGAAGCTGAATCTGAGCAGCAGAATCCGGCAGCTGGAGGAGGAGAAGAACAACCTGCAGGAGCAGCAGGAGGAGGAGGAGGAGGCGCGCAAGAACCTGGAGAAACAGCTGGCCACCCTGCAGGCACAGGTACACACACACACACACACACACATACACACACACACACACACACACACAATACTACTACAGGATAATTACAAATCCTTAAAAGAAATATTGGCACCCGTAACATCATATGTACACACAGATCTTGGTTCTTCCTCTGAGTGTGTTTGATTGAGATTTATTCTGAGTGTGTGTGTGTGTGTGTGTGTGTGTGTGTGTGTGTGTGTGTGTGTGTGTGTGTGTGTGTGTGTGTAGTTATTTGAGACGAAGAAGAAGCTGGAGGAAGACGTGGGCGTGGTGGAGGGTCTGGAGGAGGTGAAGCGGAAGCTGCAGAAGGACGTGGAGGCGTGTAACACGCGTCTGGAGGAGAAGGTCCTGGCCTTTGATAAGCTGGAGAAGACGAAGACGCGGCTGCAGCAGGAGCTGGACGACCTGACGGTGGACCTGGACCACCAGAGACAGATCGTCTCCAACCTGGAGAAGAAGCAGAAAAAGTTCGACCAGGTACGCAGAGGGTTTCGTTCTGTGCCAATTAATTGTGAAGTTTAGTTTTAAACCATTACATCGTTTTTTTTTCCTCACTTTGCAGAAATTCTTAAATATGTATTTTTTGCAAATGTTTTTTAAGAACCTGGAAATAGTTTGTTTGTTTGTTTGTTTTTGTGAGCATATGTATTTTTCAGTGTTAAGCTCTGAATGTGATGCAGCCCATCCCGTGTAGCTAATCGTGTGTGTTTCTGTAGATGCTGGCGGAGGAGAAGAGTATTTCTGCTCGTTACGCGGAGGAGCGAGACCGGGCGGAGGCCGAGGCGAGGGAGAAGGAGACGAAGGCGCTGTCGTTGGCGCGGGCGCTGGATGAAGCTCTCGAGGCGAAGGAGGAGTTTGAGAGACTGAACAAGCAGCTGCGGGCGGAGATGGAGGACCTGATGAGCTCCAAGGACGACGTGGGCAAGAACGTGTGTCAATTAGTGTTATTGAGCGTTTATTACATGCTTATTACATCACGTGGCTCAGATCAGGTTAGTTTTGGTTCACGTACCTGCAGCATGGGGTTAACACCTTGGTGTGTGTGTGTGTGCAGGTGCATGAGCTGGAGAAGTCGAAGCGCACCCTGGAGCAGCAGGTGGAGGAGATGCGCACGCAGCTGGAGGAGCTGGAGGACGAGCTGCAGGCCACCGAGGACTCCAAACTGCGCTTAGAGGTCAACATGCAGGCCATGAAGGCACAGTTTGAGCGCGACCTGCAGGCCAGAGACGAGCAGAACGACGAGAAGAAGAGACTCCTGGTCAAGCAGGTCCGCTCCACATGCAGCGTAGTGCACTACACAGGGGCCCTAGTCCCGTATAACAAGTGGACTACGTTCATATCAGTCTTCTGCTTAGTGCACTTTAATCTCTGCTCAGTAGGGCACTTCATCTAGGGTGTGATGTAATGACTCGTACATGTTTATAGTAGTTGGTGCACCGTGGATAACACTTACCGACCTTCGGTGTGTGTGTGTAGGTGCGTGAGATGGAGGCGGAGCTTGAGGACGAGAGGAAGCAGAGAGCTCTGGCCGTGGCTGCGAAGAAGAAGCTGGAGATGGACCTGAAGGACGTGGAGTCTCAGATCGAGGCGGCCAATAAAGCTCGAGACGAGGCCATCAAGCAGCTCCGCAAACTCCAGGTGTGACATCACTCACTCTCTCTCTCTCTCACACACACACACACACACACACACACACACACACACACACACACACACACACACCTGTAATACACACCTGTACCGTCTTACTATAGCGTGTGTGTGTGCGCTGATCAGGCTCAGATGAAGGATTATCAGAGGGAGCTGGAGGAAGCACGAACATCACGAGATGAGATCTTCGCTCAGTCCAAAGAGAACGAGAAGAAACTCAAGACCCTCGAGGCTGAGATCCTGCAGCTGCAAGAGGTCTGTATACGCACGCACACACGCGCGCGCGCACGCACGCGCACGCACACACGCGCGCACACGCACACACACGCACACACACACACACCATGAACACATGCCCATAATTTGACCTATATACCCGCTCTGATACGCATATGGATACACACTCCCGCTGACAGTCTATACATGGAGTCCTTTCTGTGTGTGTGTGTGTGTGTGTGTGTGTGTGTGTGTGTGTGTGTGTGTAGGACCTGGCTGCATCGGAGAGAGCACGGCGTCACGCAGAGCAGGAGAGAGACGAGCTGGCCGACGAAATCTCAAACAGCGCCTCCGGAAAGTGAGTTCACACCAGAACAAGAATCATCAGAGGGGCGCGCCGTCACGTCTAAACCTGTTAATACTAACGTGTGTGTGTGTGTGTGTGTGTGTGTGTGTGTGTGTGTGTGTGTGTAAGGTCCGCACTGATGGATGAGAAGCGCAGGTTGGAGGCTCGTATCTCTCAGCTGGAGGAAGAACTGGAGGAGGAGCAGAGCAACATGGAGCTGCTTAATGATCGCTTCCGCAAAACATCCATGCAGGTGATCACTGTCTCTCTCACACTCTCTCTCTCACACACACACACACACACACACACACACACACACACACACACACACACACACACACACAAGGAGAATGAGATGCTGAGTGTTTAATAAACATGAAGTCTATATTCAGCTTTCGTGTGTGTGTGTGTGTGTGTGTGTAAAGGTGGACACTCTGAGCACAGAGCTAGCAGGCGAGCGCAGCGCGGCTCAGAAGAGCGAGACGGCTCGACAGCAGCTGGAGAGACAGAATAAGGACCTGAAGGCCAAACTGCAGGAGCTCGAAGGCTCTGTCAAATCCAAGTTCAAATCCACCATCACCGCCCTGGAAGCCAAAATCCTGCAGCTGGAGGAACAGCTGGAGCAGGAGGCCAAGTACAGATGCCTTTTAATAATAATAATAATAATAATAATAATCTCTGACTTTGACACCAGCTGTGTACATCTCCTCCTTTCCGGTGACGCTCACTACACAATCAGCTCTAGATTTAATTTCGTTATAACTCATTATAGTTTATTATAATTACCTTCATCAGCGTCCTCACTCCGGATTGGGACGTTTACGTTTACATGCTTCGCTCCTTTTATTCATTCATGAAGTTTAACATAATAAACTATGAAATGTGGCCACACCCCCTACAGCACAGACATAACCAAGATCAAAACATTTGGTGTATTACAAGTTTTAGAGTGTGTGTGTGTGTGTGTGTGTGTGTGTGTGTGTGTGTGTGTGTGTGTGTGTGTGTGTGTGTGTTTGCAGGGAGCGTGCAGCAGCCAATAAGATCGTAAGACGTACGGAGAAGAAACTGAAGGAAGTGTTCATGCAGGTGGAAGATGAGCGTCGCCATGCCGACCAGTACAAGGAGCAGGTGAGGACGACCCCACGGGGTCACCTGTGTCTTCTGGTGGACGTCTTTAACACAACACACCTCATCGTTTAAAAATGTGTTTGTGTAGCTGGAGAAGGCCAACTCGCGTATGAAGCAGCTGAAGCGTCAGTTGGAGGAGGCAGAGGAAGAAGCGACGCGCGCTAACGCCTCCCGCAGGAAGTTACAGAGAGAGCTGGAGGACGCCACGGAGGCTAACGAGGGTCTCAGCCGCGAGGTCAACACACTCAAGAACCGCCTCAGGTAACTCTCTCTCTCTCTCTCACACACACACACACGCGCACACACACACACATACATACATATATGTATGTAACCCTGTGTGTGTGTGCGCTGTAGGCGTGGGGGGCCGGTCAGTTTCCCCTCGGGCCGTTCGGGTCGCAGGCAGCTCCAGATGGAGGGGGATCTCTCAGACGACGACACTGACAACAAAGTGAGCGAGGCGAATGAGACGCAGCCGCCACAGAGCGAGTAGAGGAGGGGCGAACACACACACACACACACACACACACACACACACACACACACACACGGCATGACTGATGGCTCATCAGTGTATGAAGGATGTGATATGAAGGCGCTCGATTTACTGGAACACTAATAGTGAAGACCATGTTTAAATCCAGGAATCTAACATTTATCTACAATAAATGATCATGCGCACGTGCACACACACACACACACACACACACACACACACACACAGTACATCATCTGTGTCATATCAGGATTTCTAACTTTGTCCTCGTCAGAGAAACACTACATCATACACACGTCTTCACTCGTCTGGTCCGAGTCGAGTCTCACTGCAGAGACAACATGAAGAGAAACACCTTCAGGATCTTCACACTATAATCAACTGTGTCTGTGTGTGTCTGTGTCAGATGCATCGGCCGCTTGTTTCTTTTTTACCAAAACACAACACTAGGAAAATTATGAAAACACACACACACGCATACAGATCAGCGGACTGGAAACAAACTAAACTGTGACGAGGCGTTAGCTTTAGCGTTAGCGTATCTCCATTCCATGCTTTGGATAGAAAATGAAGTAATAATGGCGAGTACTGGAACATTCTGTTTGGGAGAATTCATTGAAAAAAACTTTGGGAGATTATTTTGATGAAATAATAAAATGTGACTGCAAAATGTTTTTAAACTGCACGTTAGTTAAAAAAAAAAGCCATACACGAGTCAAACTGGAACAAAAAAAAAAACGAGGAAAACTAACTGGTGTGTGAGAGAGGTGCGAATTTCATATTCGCCGCGGCTCGCCGTGGACCTTTTGCTTTTGCATTTAAGTAACAAACTGCTGCTTTTCCGGGTCTGGTGTCAGCGAGGGGACGCGGGAACGAGTTGAAGGACCGTCTGGTTTAACGAGACTGGAACGCTAAGGTGATGACGGATCAGGCACTCGCATTCGTTAGCCGTTATTAGCTTGTTTACAGATTAGCCCGGAGTCATGAAGCCACTCCCACACGCGTCAGTATTACACACACGCTCTATACAGGTACAACATTAAACTCAGCCGCTAATGTGTTTACACCCGCCCACAGACACCACGCCCTCACGCTGTTACAGAAACACAGCGGCCCTCTGTCGCACCGCGCGGCGCCTCATACCAGCGTCAGACCTTCTTTCATTCCCTTCTTTATTCTTCTTGTCATTTTGGGTTTCATAAAAGAATTCACTTTCCTCTCTCACTCTCTCTCTCTCTCTCTCTCACTCTCTCACTCTCTCACTCTCTCTCTCACTCTCTCTCTCTCTCTCTCTCCCTCTGTCTCTCACTCTCTCTCTCTCTCTCTCTCTCTCTCTCTCACTCTCTCTTTCTCTCTCTCTCTCTCTCTCTCACTCTCTCTTTCTCTCTCTCTCTGTCTCTCACTCCTCCCTTCTTTTTCTCTTCTCAGAGCGTCTCACATAGAACAATCTGTTCACCTTTCAGTCTTCTAATATTTATCATTTATAGCCTACAGACTCCGCCTTCAGAGTGTAGGCCACGCCCCCTACATAAGTCTGACTCTCCTTACCAAAAAAAACATTAGGATTTAGCTTCATGCTCCTCACAGCACCAATTGCCAAGGAGACGTCTCGCACCACACACGTCTCGTCTCGGCTGTCCAGCCATGTGTGACGTTAAATAGGCCAAAAGTTATCTCTGTAATAATAATAATAATAATAATAGGTGTGTTGTCTGTGGGCGTGTGTAAATATCAGCGTTACTTTTAAGAAGAAAAAAAAAGTGCCTTAGAGTCACTGATAAAGAAGAAAAGTTGGAGAAGAGTTGAAGATGAAACTGACGGGAGAATAATAATAATAATTAAACACTATCTAACCTTTTATTTTCTTTATTCGATTTGATTTGTATTGCGCTTCGAGGCATATCTGCTCTGTATTTGCTCTTTTTGTCGTAAACCAGCGTCAGTGTTACTGTAGGAGTTAAACATCCTCATGCAGGAGTTTAGAGGCTCTGAAAGCTTTAGAACTTCTGCTTCATCATCATCATCATCATCATCATCATTCAGTGGTTATTATCCTCATTACTTATTATTATTATTATGGTTATTATTGTTATTATTATGATCAGACTGTTTGACTACCAGACGCTCGGCTGCAGATTCGCTATAATCCTCTCCTTTATTCCTCGCCCTTGTATACTGTTACTGTATTTCTAGACAACAGTGATTTTTTTTGTAAAGGAAAAAAAAAACATAATAAAAGCTTCATTATAGAAGAACACTTGCCTTTAATGTCTTTTTTTTGTGCGTGTGAGCTTTGTGTACAGCGGCGCTCTACAGGTTTGATGTATTGTTTGAATTGTTTTCTCTTTACAGCTCGGCGTCACGCGTGTTAGCAATGGGGGTGCACTTAGTTTTATTCCATCACACTCCAAAGCTGTAATATAGTATAGTGTACCACAGCATAGGACAGTGAAATTTGTGTTACAGTGTAGTGACACGGGTAAAATAATCATAATCCTGGTGTATCAGGTGTAAACGGAGTAGTGTACGGAGGGACAGACGCCGCGGGACAGACGAGACGGACGTTTCTCGTGTCGCTCGAGTCCTGCCGCGTCACACATCGCCCAGTGGCAGAGCAGGAGGAGGGCGTGGTTCCTGTGAGAGGTCACATGGTGTGTTACCATGGTAAAGTTGAGTAGAATGCTAAGATTATCTGTGCAGAGCTCCTCCCACTGCTGATTAGAGGAGGAGTCTGGTTACTACAGGTGAGTAGGGTTAGCGCGAGTCCACTGAGTCTGAGGAACTCCTCGCGCTCCCCCACACCACACCCATGTCTCCTGGCTAAAACCACTTCTGTGTAGTTTCTCCGGTACCATGAGAGTGATCAGAACCCCCTTTTCAAACAAAGAGAACCAGGTTCTAGTTCATGTCTGGTGCTCGAGCTGATTTAATACTGAACCTCCTTAGAACTGGTTTGGTAAGAAGCTCATATTGAGGAGACGTGTATTTTGCTGTTGGCACTTCTGGTTTTTTTGTTTGCCTGTTTTAATTAATTAAATTAAAGTCATGTCGGATGTGGCTGATTTTTCTAAAAAAAAAAAATAATCCTGTGGGGTCGAAAGTTAGATTTATCAGCTGGAATGTGAAAGTTTTAAATGGCCCAATCAAAAGGGGCAAAATCTTTGCCCATTAAAAAAAAAAAAATTTAAATAAAAAATTTTAGAGATGGCACAAGCTTTGTCCACATTTATAGATCAAGTGGGGGCTGTTGATTCTTTCCACCGAGCAGAGTAGACGCCTGCTTCTCACAAATCCACCACTCTTACTCAAGGATTGATTATTTTTTGTAGATAAATCTTTACTTCCCTATGTTGGACAAATGGAGTATTTACCCATTGTGGAATCAGATTATGCTCCTTTACAATTAGATCTTATTTGTAATTTGAGGCATAACGAACAGCCTGTGTGGAGATTAAA
Organism: Clarias macrocephalus; assembly: GCA_011419295.1. NCBI lineage: Eukaryota > Metazoa > Chordata > Actinopteri > Siluriformes > Clariidae > Clarias > Clarias macrocephalus. The sequence continues at coordinate 11,093 of JAAGKR010009550.1, read as the reverse complement.
TACAACATTTTTATCGGATCCTGAATTTTGTACCTTCATATCAGCGGCTATAGATAATTTCCTTTTACACAATAGATCAAAATCTATTTCTGCGTCTACATTATGGGAGACACTTAAAGCAGTTATTAGGGGAGAAATAATTTCATATACAACAAATTTCAATAAAAAACAAACAAAAACTGGATAATCTAATTGACTCTATAAGAAGGTTAGATTACCTAAATTCCACATCCCCAGACCTGAACTATATAAGGAGAGGTTAAACCTTCAAGTTCAGTATAACCTGATATCAACAAACAAAACTGAGTGGTATTTGTTACGATCTAAAGGTCATATATATGAGCAGGGAGAGAAGGAAGGACGGCTTTTAGCCCACCAGTTAAAATCGAAGTCCGCCTCTCAACTTATACCCCAAATTTATAAGAGTAACAATGATTTAATAGTTAATCCTACTCAAATTAATCATATTTTTAAGAACTATTACTCAAATTTGTATACTTCTGAAAGCCCTGAATCAACCTCAGAAATGTTTGAATTTTTAGACAGTATACATATACCCACCCTTAATTCAGGTGAGAAAACCTTTTTGGATGAACAAATACAAATAGAAGATATTTCAAACTCTATCACAGAAATGCAGAGCAAAAAAATCTTCTGGCCCTGATGGATATCCAATAGATTTTTATTTTTAAAAAATTGCAGATAAACTGGCCCCTATTCTTCAAGAAATGTTTGTGGACTCTTTGGAAAAGCTTGCCACAGACTTTGAACGAAGCAAACGTAATACTTCTATTAAAACCTGGAAAGGATCCCTTAAAATATCACATCACTTATAGGCCAATTTCCCTCCTAAATTCCGATGCTAAAATTGTTTAGATGCTGTAATGGAGAAGTTGATTTCCAAAGATCAAACAGGGTTTAAAAGCGTCCGTCTTCTTTCATTGATTAAGTTATTATATGCTTCCCCTAAAGCATCTATAATTTCAAACAGAGTACGTTCCAAATCTTTCCCCCTGTCAAGGGGTACTAGGCAAGGTTGTCCTCTTAGCTCTTTACTTTAGCCATTGAACCCCTATCTATAGCGTTAAGATGCTCACAACAGTTTACTGGCATTAATATCAGGGGCACAGAGTTTCCCTACACGCCGATGATATGTTGTTGTACCTCTCAGATCCGATCTTAAGTATTCCTCAGGTAGTCAAGATATTGGAAAAATTCGGCACTTTCTCAGGCTATAAAGTAAATTTCTCGAAAAGTTTGTGCTTCCCCATAAACAAAAAGGGTTTTCATATCCCGAAAACAGATTTACCTTTTCAGTTGTCTCTATCTGGCTTTAAATATCTAGGGATAAATATCACAGGATTTCCATAACCAATGAGAACTTTGCTCCTTTAACTGATAAATTTAAATTAGACCTCAAAAAATGGAATTTGTTAACTCTTTCTCTTGTAGGTAGAATTAACTGTGTTGTTAATAAATACATAAATGATACATACGTTCACAGCTTCTTAGTTTTAAGTGCTTATATATATTTATGTACATCCCGATGTATGTATGTATATATACAGTCGTGGCCAAAAGTTTTGTGAATGACACAAATATTAGTTTTCACAACGTTTGCTGCTAAACTGCTTTTAGATCTTTGTTTCAGTTGTTTCTGTGATGTACTGAAAAATAATTACAAGCACTTCATACGTTTCAAAGGCTTTTATCGACAATCACATGTCATTTATGTAAAGAGTCAGTATTTGCAGTGTTGGGCTTCTTTTTCAGGACCTCTGCAATTCGACTGGGCTGCTCTCAATCAACTTCTGGGCCAAATCCTGACTCATAGCAGCCCATTCTTTCATAATCACTTCTTGGAGTTTGTCAGAATTGGTGGGTTTTTGTTTGTCCACCCGCCTCTTGAGGATTGACCACAAGTTCTCAATGGGATTAAGATCTGGGGAGTTTCCAGGCCACGGACCCAAATTTTCAACGTTTTGGTCCCCGAGCCACTTAGTTCTCACTTTTGCCTTATGGCTCGGTGCTCCATCGTGCTGGAAAATGCCTTGTTCTTCACCAAACTGGTGTTGGATTGTTGGAACAAGTTGCTGTTGGAGGGTGTTTTGGTGCCATTCTTTATTCATGACTGTGTTTTTGGGCAGCATTGTGAGTGAGCCCACTCCCTTGGATGAGAAGCAACTCCACACATGAATGGTCTCAGTTAAAGGGTGGGAGAAAAATGTAAAATCAAGAAACACATTGTTAATTATTCTTGCAACTGTTTAATTTTGTTCTTCCTTCAATAAAAACATATAACAAAAAAAGATCTGGTTTGGTTTTTCCATTAGTCACATCACGTCAAGCACAACAACGGCAAACTTCAACATGTCTTTGTGAGCGGTTCTCCTGGTTTATCTTTACTAGAAAGTATTTGAGCTCATATTAGTTCATTTTTTAAAGATGGTGGTCACAAACTTTTGGTCAGTGGTGATAATCCCGCCCCCAGCCCCTAAGTGGTTTTGGTCTAGCCCACCAACCTCTTGGCACCCCGATGGA
>JAAGKR010009549.1:0-26275 GCA_011419295.1 Clarias macrocephalus | reverse complement strand
AGGCGGCGGAGGAAGGGGAAGCTCGCTGTCCTCGACGGCGCATGAAGGTGGCAGAGGAAGAAGGGGAAGCTCGCTGTTCTCGACGGCGCATGAAGGCGGCGGAGGAAGGGGAAGCTCGCTGTCCTCGACGGCGCATGAAGGCGGCAGGGGAGGAAGAGGAAGCTCACTGTCCTCGACGGCGCATGAAGGCGGCGGAAGAAGGGGAAGCTCGCTGTCCTCGACGGCGCATGAAGGCGGCGGAGGAAGAAGGGGAAGCTCGCTGTCCTCGATGGCGCATGAAGGCGGCGGAGGAAGAAGGGGAAGCTCGCTGTCCTCGACGGCGCATGAAGGCGGCGGAGGAGGAAGGGGAAGCTCGCTGTCCTCGACGGCGCATGAAGGCGGCGGAGGAAGGGGAAGCTCGCTGTCCTCGACGGCGCATGAAGGTGGCAGAGGAAGAAGGGGAAGCTCGCTGTTCTCGACGGCGCATGAAGGCGGCGGAGGAAGGGGAAGCTCGCTGTCCTCGACGGCGCATGAAGTCGGCGGCGGAGGAAGGTGAAGCTCGCTGTCCTCGACGGCGCATGAAGTCGGCGGCGGAGGAAGGTGAAGCTCGCTGTCCTCGACGGCACATGAAGGCGGCGGAGGAAGAAGGGGAAGCTCGCTGTCCTCGACGGCGCATGAAGGCGGCGGAAGAAGAAAGAGCTTGCTGTCCTCGGCGGCGCGGTGCAGCGGCTGGAGACCGCTGTGCTCGGCGGCGTGGTGCAGCGGCGGGAGCTTGCTCTCTTCCTCGAAGAAGCAGCTGCGCGGCGGAAAGAGGAGCTCACCGTCTTCGTCCTCACTGCAGAGCTCGCCTTCGTCGTCGATGCTATACAGCACATAGAAGCGCTCGCCGTTGTCGCTGTTGAACGGCATGTAGAACAGCTCCCTGTCGTTGTCGCTGTCAGGGGTCAGAGGAGCAGGCAGGTCTGGGCCTTCTCTGAGGCTTAGCTGCGTTAGCAGCCCCTGGAGCGTGGTCACCTGCTCCTGCAGGTCACGAATGCGCCCTTCATTCACTCTAGCGCACTGCCCAAAGCTGCTCCAGTCATGCAGGGAGGCTACTCCCTGCTGCTCGTACCCCTTGCTCTCCATTCTTCCTTGACGCTCAATGTGGGGCGCTTCTGCACCCTGGTCCCCGCCAGACATAGACCTCCTGGTCCTTACCCTTCTGTGGGTGCAGGGACTCTCATCGCCCCGAGTCGTGCCATTTCCGAATGGAGTGCGCCGTATTGCCAGCCGGCAGCCTTCCCAGTTTAGCTGCTCCCTCCGCAGCTCCTCCTTGACCTGCTTCTTCCTGCCCGATCTCCTTCTCCTTTTGCCGCAACGACGCTTGGTTATCCGTCTGCCTTCCGCGCCGGCTCCCCACAACGCATACACTGTTGCCCCCCCCCAAAAGAATCTCCCGAGGGAAAGGCTCCCCTGCTATGCCTCTGTTAAGGTCTTGCATTCTGTCACATCTCTGGGTTCGTGGCATAAATGCAGAGGCAGATTTTTCACAAATATCTCTTTATTTTATAAATGAAAGTCAGGGAAAAAACTACAAACAAAACACTTTACTGTAAAATAAACCAAAACACTAATAAGCAGACGAGACATATACTTTAAACTTAGCGTAACAAATGCAAGATGTAAACTGGAACTCAAACACCCTATTTATAATGAAATTAAGATCAACTCGGTTCAGGTGAGCGCCCATGTCACCTGACCAAGTTGCGAACTGGGAAATGAAGTATTGAAACAGAAACTAAAAATTACTACACACAAATGTCTTAGGGCGCTTTGGCGCCCTCTAGGGGTTATCCCTGACAAATTTAAGGTAGTGGACCATTTCATTTCAACATTGTTTAATAGACTTTACTTTGGGGGGGGGGGCAAAGTGGAAATTCAGACGTCTGTCATCATAAACTCTCCCTGTTGCACATTGTGATATTTTAAGCAAGGTTTTGTGGTAAACTCTCTCTGTCAAAGAAATCCATGACCTAATTTGCTTCCTGTCCACCCCTCCCCCAATGGCATTTTTATAAAGCTCTTACACTTTACTATATATCTCACTGACCATTACATGGGTGTGTGTATCTGTATGAGATTTTCTCACGGTTAAACATTAAATCCCCTTAGGGCTGCTCTATGAAAAAAAAAAAAAAAAAAAAAAAAACTGTCTTTCATGCTGTTAAAGTAAATTATTTAATGTGGTCTGAAAAAAAAAAAAAAAAAAAAAAAACTTTTAAATGTCTGTCCCTAAGTGCAGTTTTGCATGTAACGCGTTACAAAGTAACAACGTACTTGGGTACTTGGATTAGTTTTTTGATGTAACGAGTAATCTAACGTGTTAGCTCCACCATTCAAGTACTCATTACTTAGTTACTTTTTCAAAAATGTGATTCGTTATTTAGACAATTTATGTAATCCGTCAGCCAGACAGCAGTCATCCCCAATCCATTAGTGTGTGTGTGTGTGTGTGTTAGTGAGAAAGTTGCCCTACAAGCCCCGCCCCCAATAACCCGCCCCCCTCTGTTATTCCTGCTGTTATTTCTGCTGTTATCTCACCTATTTGGTTTGATTATGTGGGGACCGACGTGCAGAAAGATGGAAACCTAATCACAGCGCGGAAACTCGCGGTGAATCATGATGAACCGTACTTACGGCAACCGCGTAGCTGAGACAGGGGTATTAGTAGTGAACAGATTATGGGCCAAACTTCGCTGAGTGATGATGGTAGAATAATTATAAAGGTCTTGACTAAAACAACATGCATGAGGAAGCACAAAGGAGTTTTCATTTTCTGCAATGGAAAAGTTACTCGAACTAGTTCGAACTAGTATCAGAAAGAAATGCAGTAATGTAACGGATTACTTTTTGAAGACAGTAAGACATCACTTTCTATTTGCTTATAATTACATTTGCCAGTACCATGTTATACGCCATTTAACAAGTTATCATAAGTTTCTGCGATCTCAAAAATGTGTCTGTTAATGTTTCAGGTGAAATAACGGTTGCTCAAAATTAGCTGTTTTGGTGCTTAAGTGTCTGTTATTTTCAAATGTAACATTTTACCATAAGAAAGCCTCTTAACTCCATTTCTCTCTAAGGATGTCAAGAATACCCCAAGGTCCCAATTGGTAATCCCCCACACTAAAATTTCTCAATTGCATTTTAGGGATCAACAACTGAGCCACTTCCTCCTGAATATCTTCATTATGAATATCTTCATAATCCAATAAAAGTTCGTAACTGCAAAACACAAAGACTAGTTATATGTCTCCTGAATGTAAAAAGATATAGAGGAGCCTCAATCTGTTGTCAGTCCTTGCTCAGTCTGTATGTTTACTAGGTAGGCAGCTTCAGCTTTTGCAGGTGAGCAAATGGTGAGACCACTGGAAATAGGCACGGATCGCAGGCTTCACCACACGTTATAAAAGCATAGTGGGGATTGTAGCTCGGGGTCTGATCTGATATCACGCTGAAGATCCGGAGCAGAGTTGTGCAGCGGATGCCGCAAACGCGGAAGAGTGGCACAAGAGTGGGGTGATATAAAACATCCCAGGGACTTTAAAGCAAACTAAACTGAAAGCAGTCATTTGATTGGCGCGTGAAGGACAGGCTCATAAACAAGCTCCAGTGGCACTTGCACTCCTGCACAAAGCCAGCCTTTGAGAATCTGCCACTGAGAAAAAAAAGGCCACCACACATCCAGGTTTACACCGCCCTTTGGGCATTTGCTCTCAGGCTAAGTATAAAGTGTACACAAAACTTTCTTTCTCATTTAAATCCTCGCTAAAGGCATTGGGCCGGAGAGGATCTAAGGTTTTTATTTTTGATTTCTGAAGCCCCATCTGTTCCTGCGCAGATGGCGGAGCTCTGCTTATTATGTGTTTTCAGTTTTCTTTTGTGTCTTTTTAAGTTCGTTAATTAATAATCCCATGCTATCTCCAAACAGAAAGGTCTTCCTGTGCATGTCATAAGCACTCTCACAGTCTTCTGTTTCATTGACCTCCTCCTCCCACACCCCATAAACTTTACCACAATTGAAAACTTTACTAAAATAAAACTATACATTATGAACTGATAGATAGATAGAGAACAATAAATGTGTCATTATGGATTTCAACATAGAAACTAAACATATTGTACAGTGAAATTAATTATGCAGCAGTAATAGGTTTGTCAGGCAGTGGTTCAAACAATGAAAGATCAAATACAGGTCATTTCAGCATCATAGAAACACATGCTTAAACCATGCACATTTCACATTCTCGGATATTTTATTGGATTACAGCCACTGCATAGTTTTCATAAGCTTATACAATCTTACAAATTATTTCAGTCTATAGTTGCATTAATTTGTACAGGGAAAAAAGACACCACCTGGATTTAATCAGATAAGCAAATAGTTAGTTATATAATAGTTATCGGATAATCACTGCAGTGGTTAATACTGTATGATTCAGCTGGCAACAAATTATGTAACCCTAACAACCATGGTAGGAAGACATATCCTGTGATCTTTCAAAAGATTACTCTGTTCAAAATAGTGGCCTGCATCAAACAAAGACAACAAAGGATTTGTTTCAATGTTTGCTGAAACTAATAAAATTAGGTTAAGAACTGAAAAGCGCAAAGGAAATGATGTTTTTAGTAACAATGAGTGACATGGAGCTCATGAAAGATATTTTGAGCAAAATGTTTGTTATATTTTTTTCATTTATTATTTATTTTTTTTTTTTTGTCAGACATTTATGCTATAAGTTGTAGCTAGTAAACTGAATTTGACATGAAACAAACAAAAAAAAAGCAAATTGGATGTCAGGTTGGATGGCACGTAACGTTGGTGGACAACGTTTTTAGGTCTCTCCAGAGATGTTCAGTTGTCAGGGCTCTGGCTGGGCCATTCAAGTACAGTCACAGAGTTGTTGTGTAGCCACTCCTTTGTTATTTTAGCTGTGTGCTTAGGGTCATTGTCTTGTTGGAAGGTGAACCTTCAGGCCAGTCTGAGGTCCTGAGCACTCTGGAGAAGGTTTTCATCAGGGATATCCCTGTACTTGGCCGCATTAATCATTCCCTCGATTTCAACCAGTCGTCCTGTCCCTGCAGCTGAAAAACACCCCCACAGTATGCTTCACTGTTGGGACTGTATTGGACAGGTGAAGAGCAGGGCATGGTTTTCTCTACACATACCGCTTAGAATTAAGGCAAAAAAGTACCATCTTGGTCTCATCAGATCAGAGAATCTTATCCGTCGGGCCACTCTGCCATAAAGCCCCGACTGGTGGAGGGTTGACTTTCTACTTTCTCCCATCTTCCGACTGCATCTCTGGAGCTCAGCCACAGTAATCTTCTTCTTTACCTCTCTCACAAAGACTCTTCTCCCCGATAGCTCAGTTTGGCCAGACGGCCAGCTCTAGAAAGGATTCTGGTTGTCCCAAGTGTCTTCAATTTAAGGATTATGGAGGCCACTGTGCTCTTAAGAACCTTAAGTGCAGCAGATTCTTTTTGTAACTTTGGCCAGATCTGTGCCTTGCCACAATTCTGTGTCTGAGCTCTTCAGGCAGTTTCTTTGACCTAATGATTCTTATTTGCTCTGACATGCACTGTAAGCTGTATGGCTGTATATAGACAGGTGTGTGGCTTTCCTAATCAAGTCCAATCAGTAGAATCAAACGCAGCTGGACTCAAATGAAGGTGTAAAACCATCTCAAGGATGATCAGAAGACCCTGAGTTAAATATATGAGTGTCACAGCAAAGGGTCTGAATACTTTGTGACCATGTAATATTTAAGTTTTTCTTTTTTAATAAATCTGCAACAGTGTCAACAATTCTGTGTTTTTCTGTCAATATGGGGTGCTGTGTGTACATTAATGAGGAAAAAAATGAATTTAAAAGATTTGAGCAAATGGCTGCAATATAACAAAAAGTGAAAAATTTAAGGGGTTCTGAATACTTTCCTATATATTTCACACTCGATGATGGGGCTAATGCACCAGTTCACCACCAATACACACTATTGATGGCCAGAAGAACCCTATTTAGGTGTCAAGGCTCCCAGCCCATAGTTTCACCAAAAGTTCATTTCACGAAGCTTTGTTCAACCGCCCATTGTCCTGCCATCTGGTGGACAAATTTTGTGTAGCAACTATATTGTAACATCACAAGCAGCACAATTAAAATGTACATGCAGCTGCACTGGTTAAGGAAAACCGACTCAAGTCTTGAAGCAAGGCTTCATTTGGACACGCCCTCTCCTGCTTGATACAAGCTTCAAAGCTTCTGTTTCATAGTAACATTACTAATAGACACCACAAAGAAGAAGTCGAAGACACAGAACTGCATGTTCAGTTTCTTTGCTGTATAGTAGTGGATGGCTCAAGAAGTGAAATATATGGATCAGTTTTTGAAATGTTTAGTTTTAGAGATTGTTGTGGTTGGGGTTGTTTAAAGATCAGACTTCTTCAATACCTGAGTAAATGGTATATCGGGGTATAGTGGCTCGATTCCTATCTTGTCTATGAAAGAAAACATAAAAGTGCACTCAAATAGTATGTTTTTAATTGTCTCTTGTGATGAAGAACAAACACATTTTTATACATGTGTGAGGGGAATAAACCTAGATGAAAGAGCTTTGTAACCTGTGTTAACAATTTGGTACAGTAGCTTGTTTTTATTCGTGTGAACATTTAATGTAAAAACTCATCCCCTTTTGATTATAGGGAGTGATGCATAAGAGTACATATTTTTCAAGATAAATATTGTTTTCTTATTAATGGAGAGATAAATACTCACCTGGCTAAATCTGGACCAGGCTTGTATACCGGTCGGTGTCACTTTGTTTTAAGGCCTTTTGCACCCACTCATCCTTGGGGTCTGCACAGAAACAAAAACCTCTCTTTGTAGTAAATCTGCAGAGCAGAGAGGAGAGTTCACTTTCATTGGGATGCCTTTTATCTGATGTATTTAAAACACCTAAAATATACTTGCCTCTGATTTTTATATTCAAGTCATCAGAAGGCGTTGATTAATTTTCTATAGTGACACCTTTAACAGTAGAGGAGAATCCAAAAACCTGGTCATTCTGTCTTTTTTAGACACAACATTACAGAACCTTAACCTGACCAACAGCAATAACACCAGGTCATAGCACTTTCTCTACGGGCTTATACAGAAGGCACTAGGCATGATGGGTGCATCACTTAATGCACTTCCCTTCATCCCATCTCTACATGTGAACATTTTAACGTCCTTAATTAAGCTATTACACTGTAAACCCGATTAAGTTGGCAAAACTAAAAATATTCGAGGTAATCAGTTACATAAACATTTTTAAGTAATGATGTTTCCAATTTTAAGTAAACAGAACTATCAATTGTTGAGTTTGTTGAACTTGTTGCAAATCAAATACATTGTTGCAGACAACCGGGCCCAGGAATCGAACCCAGGCCTTTCGCATGGCAGGCGAAACACCTACCACTGAGCCACCAGCACTCTATAAAGTTTATATTGGTGGAACTTTAAGGTGACAGTTACTGTTACTTAAGTACTTACGATTACTTAAAATATCAAATTTGTTCAGCTAACTTGAAAAGTGTCATTTCTACAAACTCATAAATACCAAAAGTTCTGAATACTCAAAAAGGGCTATTAATTTGACCTAATCGCAATTATTTAAGTTAACAGTGCTCAATGTGTTTAATTACTTTGAGCATCAGGGTTTATAGTGTATATACTGTAAAAGTCTTTTTGTTTTCCTGAAATATTTTTACCCCTACGATTATGTGGGTATAATACATAAAAGTTAATTTTTTAGGAGAGATGCTGACTTTGGTAATAATGGACATTTGATTACCCACCTGGTTGAACCTTGACTAATCTTGTATACAGATCAGTGTCAGTTTGTTTTATAATCATCTGCTCCCACTCATACTCAGGGTCTGCACAGAAATTTTAACCTTTCTTTATAGCAAAACTGCAGTGGAGAGAGAAAATAATCAGTCTCAGACCCTCCCAAAGTCTCAAAACTATTTCTTAAAATTATATTCTTATGAGTTCTAAACATATATTTTATTATTATTTGAAGTAAAAGTGTATGGCATTTTGTATAACCATAAGATAAGCGTTTTCCTGGAAAAAAAAAAAAAAAACACTGGAATTAATTATTAAAATAAGTTTTAAAGCTTACATGATTCCAGGCAATGGACAGTCGGTTCATGTTTCCTCATATGCCCCAATGATACTTGCAGGCCCATTTCCCTCTGTGTGAAAACATTTGAGCATTTATTTATCAGTTATGGCCTCGCTCGCTGATTAAATGTTCACTTCAATCGGATGCTTTTTATCTGGTGTAATTTAAACACCTAAAATATACTTGAATCTATTTTTTATATTTTAAATGATCAGTTTTGTGTGCGCAAACAAACCAAACCAGATTTGTGTTTTGGACACTATGGAGGCTGTATTGCAAAAATAGATAAAAATACCAATCAATTCACAAGCAGACTGGTTTTGTAAATTTTCTGATCATGTCCAGTTTCCATGGGTATCATTTCCACATGATATAAGACAATGAAACATTTGGGTACTTGGTGTTATTGGAAAAAAAAAGTTGTAAACAAAACCACAGTTTTATTGGAACACCTCCTCACTTCCTTTTTCACAAACAAGTAGGGATTTTATTAACACTGATTTTCAACAACCTGTTTATCTTTTGAGTTACATTATAAACCAGGAGAACTTAGTTCTACTACTACTGATCCAACTACTAATAATACTACTGCTCCTAACAACAACAACAACGACAACAACAACAACAACAACAACAACAACAACAACAAAACAAAACAACAAAAGACCAAAATGTTTTAAATAATAAAAGGGTTAACATTATCTGACTCTGGGTGACTGTAAAGAACTGAAGGCAGGCGAGACCCTGCAGCAGAGTACAAAAGTTACTATATAGCACTAAAAATATAGTAAAAAATAAAGTTACTATATACCTAGCATAAAAAACCAGTATTGTGCATCACCTCAAGTGTAAATTCTAGTGGTGTGCATGTTAATAGATACATGAACTAAGGAGAAATATGCAAACTTTATGCAAACTTTAATAGTAATATATTCAGACTTTTCATTCAATATATCAGTTTTCAATCAATATATTCAGAATTCATTCAATATATAGAGATTTTCAATCAATATATTCAGAGTTTTTATTAAGTTCTCTCATGAATATTTTCCTAAACGGCATGCCATAATATATAAATTTCATATTTAACTATATACACACAGTACGTCACAAAAGTAAGTACACCCCTCACATCTCTGCAAATATTTAGTTCTATCTTTTTATAGGACAACACTGCATAAATGACTCTTTGACACAATGAAAAGTCGTCAGTGTAAAGTTTGTATAGCAGTGTAAATTTATTGTCCCCTCAAAATAAATAAAAATACAGGCAATAATAGCTGAACCCCTGGCAACAAAAGTCAGTACACCCCTAAGTGAAAATGTACAAATTGAGCACAATTACTCATTTCCCTTCCCCTGTGTCATTAGTGTTACACTGTCTCAGATATCACCAGATAGCAGATGAGTTACATTAGGTATAAAAGCTTTTCCACTCTCTCAACCTGACCACTGAAAGTTCAACATGGCACCTCATGGCAAACAACTCTCAGAAGACCTGAAAAAACTAATTGTTGCTTTACATAAAGATGGCCGAGGCTATAAGAAGTTACAGCCAACACTCTGCAACTGTGCTGCAGCCCAGTGGCCAAGACCATCCAGCGCTTTAAGAGGACAGGTTCTTCTCAGAACAGGCCTCGCCATGGTCGGCCAAAGAAGCCGAGTGCACGTTCTCAGCGTCAGATCCAAAGATTGGCTTTGGAAAACAGACGGATGAGTTTTAGCGTCCAGCATTGCTGCAGAGATTGAAGGGATGGGAGGTCAGTCTGTCAGTGCTCAGACCGTACGCCGCACACTGCATCAAATTGCTCTACATGGTTGTCGTCCTAGAAGGAAGCCTCTTCTAAAGATGATGCACAAGAAAGCTCGCAAACAATTTGCTGCAGACATGCAAACTAAGGACCAGGATTACTGGAACCATGTGCTGTGGTCTGATGAGACCAAGATAAACCTATTTGGTTCAGATGGTGTCAAGCGTGTGTGGCGGCAACCAGGTGAGGAGGACAAAGACAAATGTGTCTTGCCTACCGTCAAATATGGTGGTGGGAGTGTCATGATCTGGGGCTGCATGAGTGCTGCTGGCACTGAGGAGCTACAGTTCATTGAGGGAAACATGAATTCTAACATGTACTGTGACATACTGAAGCAGAGCAGCCCTTTTGATCCCTAAAATATTGACATTTCACATTTTCACTTAGGGCTGTACTCACTTTTGTTGCCAGGGGTTCAGCTATTATTGGCTGCATTTTTAGTTATTTTGAGGGGACAATAAATTTACACTGCTATACAAACTTTACACTGACGACTTTTCATTGTGTCAAAGAGTCATTTATGCAGTGTTGTCCTATGACAAGATAGAACTAAATATTTGCAGAGATTACAGTGACATACTGTAAATAATACAGTCTATATGATTTTGATTCTTTCTGATTGATTCTTATTTTTTTAATATGTTGAATTGATATTAGTTATTTAACTGCCCATGTTTGTTAGTTTGCTTGTGTTTAGATGTGTTGTGATCTTGTTCTATGTGTTTAGAAATGGACTGGTGCGCCCCATAAATGTTTTCCCCATTGTCTCATCTGGGGAGCGGGTAGTTGTTTTCAAGTCACGGGTGGTTGTTTTAAGTCCCATTTTGTTTGATTTGAACTTTGAACGTTGTTTTCTTTAGGTTTTTATTATTATTATTATTTTTATCATAATGGGTGAAAGCTTGGGTGAAGCGTATTATTATATATAAATAATGGGACATTTATATGAATGTCCCATTATTTATATTTATATTACATTATTTCTGGGCTGGTCCCTCACAGTGCACTTTATTATTCACTGTAATCTTCTCAGATCCTGTGGCTTTAAAACTGGCCTAAATCACCACTCCTTCAGGGGATATGAGGTGTTTGATGTGAAATATTCTGTGTGATATTAACACTAAAATCTTTAACATATGAATTTTGAAACATATTTTAATCTATTTTGTGTTGCATCCACTGTACATGTCTACATGTGAATGAGCATATAACACATATAGCACGTGTGTGTGTGTGTGTGTGTGTGTGTGTGTGTGTGTGTGTGTGTGTGTGTGTGTGTGTGTGTGTGTGTGAGAGAGAGAGAGAGAGAGAGAGACTCATTTCATAAACGTTAAATGAATGTCTCCATATATTAGTAGTTACACTTTCTTAGTTTTGTGTTTTATGATTTGAGAGAGAGAGAGAGAGAGAGAGACTCATTTCATAAACGTTAAATGAATGTCTCCATATATCAGTAGTTACACTTTCTTAGTTTTGTGTTTTATGATTTGACCTCTCTCTTCTTGAATTTAGTGATTTTAGAGATGTAAAATAATAAAGTATGTATTTTTTAGTGTGTAAAAAGAAAGAATAAAATAAGTTTACATAAAAAATTCAGGTAACAAAATAAAAAAAAAAGACTAAATGATTACTTCTGAGCATGAAGACAACAAGTTAAACACAATTTACTTACTATTAGTTATTTAATCACTATTAATGGAGGGGAAAAATGAACAAAACAACCATCCTGATCAGTCATTCATGTACTTCCACATATGTATTATAGTTCTCCCTGTGCACATATCACTAATTCGTTCTTGCTGAAGAGTTGTGGTGATTAGAGTAAATGACAGGAATTTAATTTTCAGATTTTTTACATTTTCTTTTATTCTCATTACAAAAATATCTAAACTAGTGAATTCTTAAGTACACTGTGAATTTCTGTAATACATTTCTGAACAGAATCTTGAGGAAGCAGCCTGCAGGGCTTTAGCCTCAAATATCTTTGCTTTTCATTAGAGGTGTTTCATGACAAAGCATCAGACAGGCATAGAAAGTTACAGAGCGGAAGTTTACCGCTTGAAAGGAAGGGAAGACACACATGCACAGATATCAAGAGAGGCCCTGGGTATAAAAAGAAACAGTCTAGCTTCCTGGCCTATTCTAAAGAAGAACAATCAATGAGAAAGTGACTAGCTAGTCAAGTTAGGTTCTTTCTACCTCTCAGTTCAGTTGAAATAGGCCTCACTGGTGTAACATCTGTCCCTAGGGGAATAAGATCAAGTTCCCCGGATTACTGAGTTGATGCTTTGTCCCCACCTAGTGTGTCTATGTATGTACTACCAGCACTTAAGCACTAAACACGTGTTTCATTTCGTTATCTTTCTCCATACGTGTGAGACTTTTTGTTTACCCACCTGCAGACCCAGTCTGGGAAGTTGGTTTAGGACCGCAGTGCGAGTCCAGAGACGTTGTGTTGTGTGAAAAAAAGAAATAAAATATATACTTGTGAACATGGAATCTGCGTCTGCGTCTGATTCATCTCGGGGAGACATGACAACTGGCATAACCATAATAAGAAACAGTATTGATAAAGTGCACTGGCTGGTGCTATCTCTCTCTCTCTCTCTCTCTCTCTCTCTCTCTCTCTCTCTCTCTCTCTCTCATGTGTATGAGATAATACAAAAGGTATTAGGACAGCAATCACTCAAACGCCACTCATGATACGTCTTCCTGTGCAAAGATCAGGTGATGTCACTAATTAGTTCTCTCCTTACAATAAAGAGCTGTGATAATTAGAATCAGTTAATGGGTGGAATAAAATATGTGACAAGACTTTTAATGTCTCAATCCGGGGTTTACACCTCTGCACAGACATGCCTAAAACTTCTGTGGCAAATTTCTGTACAACCACATAATGAGAATGAGAAGGTGTTTAAATGCAACTGACACCGTTGTCTTTTTAATGTAAAATGTTTAATATAAAAAAAGAAGAAAAGCTGAAACTATGTGATTTGTGCTTGAAAATATTAATATCTGCTCAGAGAGAAACAGAGAAAATAATCTGCTCAGTTTATAGTATAAATTAGTTAAACGCCTGTAAGCCCTTCATCTATTTTTTCTTTTCTTTTAATATAAAATATAAACAACAAATATTCCATCTCTCTGACTACATTTTAACTTGTTTTTTTTGTCAAATAAGTATGTATTACATATGAATAGAAAAAGGATTTAAACAGTTGTTTTATGTTTGGTTGGGTTTTTAACATTGAGCTGGTCGATTTTTTTCATTTGTTTCTTCACCCACTCGACCCTGGGGTCTGCACACACCTGTTGTCCTTTGTTTAGAATAAAGCTGCAGATGAGAGAGAAGATTTACATCAGCGTAAAACTGTAATAAAATTACGAAACATTCTCACACTCTCCCAGAGCTCCAAGATTAAAAGTTAGATTTTATTAAACGTAACTTTATATCAATAATAGACATTAAAAGACAATTGTTAAATATTAGCAGATATACGTTTTAAAAAAGCAAGGAGTGAAATCTTACATGACTCCTGGTTTTCTACACTGACGCTCTGTTTTGGTATAAGCTGTAATATATTGTTTAGGATTTTCACTCTTCTGGTAATTAAAACAGCATTGGCTTGGTCCATGTGCATCTGTAAGAAAGCATTTATGCATTTAGGTCTGTGATTAAATAAAATTAAAAATAAAAAAAAGTTTTATTGGACTGCAGCTGCACAACACAGGTGTATATATATATATATATAAATGCACATGGAAGGATTCTCCAACATCAGTGTTTTATTTTTTTTTGTTTGTTTTTTTGTTTGTTTGTTTGTTTCTATGTGAAGAGAGAAAAAAGTGAGGACGGTGAGGGAATGATTATTCATATCTGCAAAAACCTGAGTGAGAAGTGAGAAAAGGAACTAAATTAACATTAACAACTTATGAAAGCGTGGGTATTTTGTAACATTTTTTCATATATGGATATTTAATCTCAATGTTAACAATACTGGGAGATTAAAGTAATTTAACTAAACAATTCAATCTGAAGAAAAGACTTTTCAAGATCTTCTGTAAATGACATTTATTCCCACTTAAAATGGCTCAAATCACACACAGGTGGATCACATCAGGGTCACATGATTAGAAATCATTACTCAGCATTTTGAATGAGGCTTGCCCTAAATAAACCTCAGACATTTATATTGTTGTGCTCCTTATCACTGAAGTGATCGTGAGCACCATGGTGAGAGCAAAAGAGCTCTCTGAGGCTTTCAGAATTTAAATATATATATATATATATATATATATATATATATATATATATATATATAGGAGCCTGTGAGTCTGGTAAGGGATTTAAAAAAATCTCATCCCAGCAAGTTCACCCCAAGAGCAGAACGGACGATGCTAAAAGAGGTCACCAAAAACCCTAAGGCTCTGGCTACTGTTGGTGTGAAAGTGCATGCCTCTACAAATAAAAAGTGACTGCAAAAGTTTAACTTCCATGGGAGGTGTGCAAGGAAGCAACCTTTGCTCTCTAAGAGAAACATCAAGGCCAGACTGAAGTTTGTCAGAGAGAATGTTGACAAAGACCATGACTTTTGGAATAATGTTCTTTGGACAGATGAGTCCAACATTTAATCATTTGGACATCAGAACTAAGGACATGTTTGGCGTAAACCAAAGACCGCCTTCCAGGTAAAGAACCTTATACCAACTGTAAAGCATGGAGCTGGAAGTGTGATGAGTTGGGGCTGCTTTGCTGCAGAAGGACCTGGCCAGCTCACCATCATAGAATCCACCATGAATTGTATTGTGTATCAGAGGGTGCTTGAGGAACATGTGAGACCATCTGTCAGAAAATTAAGGCTCCTAACTTTTTCCTCAGTTAGAATATGCATTTTGTAGACTTAAATTTACAGAAGATATTGAAGTCTTTTCTTCAGTTTGAATTGTTTAATTATATTACTGCAATCTCTCAGTATTGCGTACTGAAATTAAATATCCATATATTAAAAAAAAATGTTACAAAATACCCAGATTTTCATAGGGTGTCCTAATTTTTTCACATGATTGTATAACTAAAAAATGACAAAACATAACAATTGTTCTTTTATAAATAAGAGTAAAATATTTGGAGATTTAAACACAGTGTACATTTATTTGTATACATTACAGCACAGTGAAATTTCTTCTTTGCATATCCCAGCGTAACTGGGGTCAGAGCACAGGGTCAACCATCATACAGCACCCTGGAGCAGATAGGGTTAAGGGCCTTGCTCAAGTGCCCAACAGTGGCAACCTGGTGGAGCTCGGGATCAAACGACCTTCTGATCAGTAACTCAGCACCATAGCCCTCTGAGCTTCCACTGCCCCACTACTATTAATAAAACTATAACTAATAATAATAATAATAATAATAATAATAATAATAATAATAATAGAACAAAGAGAATGAAGAAGAGAAAAAAGAATTAAATATTAAAAATGTGAACATTATCTTACGGTTGGCCATTGTGAAGTACAGAAGGCCGGCGAGAATCACCAGAACCAGCAGGAGAGAATGGGAGGACATGACTGCAGACAATAACGATGATTATGGTGATGCTGATGATGGTAATGTTGTATTAATGCATATTTCCCCTCATTCTTCAGTCTATATAAGCTGGTAAGAGGAGGAGGAATGTGGTTTAGGTTGTTGTACTTGGCAGACAAGATCACACTTTGTCACCTCTCTTACAGGAAACATGGCTGTGGTTGTTCATGTAAAAACTGAATGTCTAGCATTTTGCAGTGAAACTCATCTCACACTCCTGTATTAAATTATATAATAACATAAAAACAAATAAGGGTCGTTAATTGAGGTTTAACATTCATTCTGTAGAGCCCAGCTCAGATCTTATGTATCTCCTGCCAAAGAACAATATTATTTTTTCATTAAATATAACATTTGATAACATTTACAATAAATACCAATAATACTAATAATACCAGGTGGGAAATTGAAAGCAATTTTCGTTTGGTTTATGTTATTTTCCAATCTACTAAGGTTAATTCTCAAACAAGTGAAGTGAATAACACTGGTTATCTAAATACAGTGGCATCTGTCAGGAGGTGGGAGACACATCTATCAGGAACAACACTAACACCACCACCAGGTAAATTAAATAACATTTATTATCAATTATAGATCAGTAAACCTGTGGGCACCAAAGGCTCACCCACACCTAAGGAGACCAAAACCCAGCATGTCTGACAATTTAGCACAAACTGATGAAAAAAAAATCAATGCTGACTGCAAAATAAATGTATACACTCAATGCATTACAGCCTGCAACTCATGGGCTTTAGCAGGCAAACAAGTAAAAGTTTTTGACCCAGCCTGCAAATTCCCTGAATCTCAATCCAGTCAAGCACTCATAGGATGCACCAGACAAAAAAAAGTATAAATAAAATAAAAGATGATGCTGTTCCGGTGTTAAAGTCCTGGTAACAGACACCACAGCACTCCCCGGAGATCCTGTTGAGTCATTCCCCAGGACACAGAGGACATTAATATTGTGCTAAATATTTAGCATTGCTATGTTATAGCTGATTGCTTTTGTCAGGTGCGAGCGATGAAGTGGCGAAGAGGTATCTCCAAATGCAGAGAAGCAGAGGTGACCTTGAGATGCTTGGGCTGGGTGAACCTGAAGCTGCATGCCCTGGAGAGACAAGAAGCAGAGCCGTGCTCGAGGATCGAAAGTAAAAGTTCAAAGCCGTCAGATCCGTCAGCGAGTGCATTGAGCCAAAACGTGAAGCAAAGTCCTTAGAGGACAATTTACAATACATCGTAGCTGAAACATGTGGAAGGTGGGATGAATGCGTCCCATGGAAGTGGGAAGTAAGAGTCGGACAGCGCACGGGTTGATTATTTTGGTTACAGTGACAGGGGCCGATAAAGAGGGGTGAGAGTTTTCGTGAAAGTGTTCTTAGAGGGATGTCCCTGGTAGCGAGCATGACCCTCTCGCCTACGCGGTACCTGGGAGCCTTGGTACGGTGGCAATCAGCCTGTCGCTTATACTGGATGCTTGCAGCAGGCTTCGTCTGGCTCGTAAACATGTCCGTTTGCAGCGGCGGACAAAATGTTGGACCGAGGGGACCTCTACCTCCTCCTCTTGAGTTGGAAACAGTGGTGGCTGGTGGCCCAGACATCTGGGAAGTGAAGTCAGAGAGGTTAAAGAAGCAGCGACGGAGCTGTACCCTCGAATGAACCAGCGGTAGAAATTGGCAAAGCCCAGAAATCTTTGGAGGTCCCATCGCCAGCCTGGGATTGGCCAGTTGACACCGCCTAAACCTTGGCCGGTTCCATCTCCAGCTGCGAGATGACAAATACTAGAAAGGTGGTCGATGTTGTGTGAAATTCACATTTCTCTGCCTTGACATACAACTTGTTCTCTTAGAGTCTCTGTAACACTTGGCGAACTTGGTATCGATGGTCCTCCAGGTTGCGGGAAAAAGTCAAAATGTTGTCCAGGTAGACGAATACGTAGAGGTCCAGGAAGTCTCGGAGTATATCGTTTATCAGGCTCTGGAAGACGGCAGGGGCGTTGGTGAGTCCAAACGACACTACCAAGTGTTCATAATGCCCGGTTGGGGTGTTAAAGGCAGTCCTCCACTCATCGCCCTCCCTAATTTGGACGAGATGATATGCATTGCGCAAGTCTAACTTAGTGAAGATGTTGGCTCTCTGGAAGACTGCCTCAGATAAACCTTCGAGGAAGATGTCAGATATGGTCCTGACATTCCAGCCACTGGTTACGGTGAGGGTCTGAAATTCAAGACAGTGTGGGAAAGGAAATGTCAAGAGGCGGAAGCGGTCTTTGATCAGTTCGAAAGCGCTAAGAGTGTGACAACTTTATTAACCACTGCACAGTGCTTAAAGCAGGAAAAATGGGCAAGTTTAGGGATCTGATTCTCATGACTAGTTGCCTAGACAACTGGGTCAGAGCATCTCTAAAACAGCAGGGTTTTGCTGGATGGATGGATGAATAGATGGATGGGTGGTTGGATGGAGTTTTAATGGATCAAATAAAAAGGGATTGATGGAGGAAAATGAGGAGGCAGTTACAGAAAGATGGATGGATGGGTTGATGGATGGATGGTTGAATGGATAAGTATGTTACAAACAATTTACTATGCTGATCATTTACTAAACACCAATCTGATCTTTTTTAATGTTTGCCTAACTTAATTAATTACAGTTTTTTTTTTCCATTATTACAATTTATAACAGTTGTGTTTCTACAATAAACCTATCAGAAAACTAATGATTTAAAAATCTCCAAAAGCAAATCATATGCAGTATGTGTAGGTGAAGAGGTTGGAGTCTTCCGACACACTACTACTATTACTCCACTCTTAGTCACCACACCATCTTTCTACTGAGAGACTTAATGATCACATACAGAGTTAAATTTAGAGAACCAATCACCTTCAACCTAACAGCACTGACAAGTCACTTCCTACATTGTATCCCTTACTTTGCATTCATGCAGAAGGGGTGGTGTGAACAGGGTTTGAACAGAGTAAAAAAAAAGAAGAAACACACACACACACACACACACACACACACACACACACACACACACACACACACACACACACACACACAGTGTCATGGAAAACACCATTAGATGTAAAATGTACTGTACATTCATTTCTCATGAACAAAATGTTAAGCAGGATCTGCTTACTCATTTATTGCACCAAAAAGTTCTGAGTCATTAGGCTTCCTGTAAGCCTGTAATAAGCATTAAATTGCTTATTTTTGATGTTATTAAAAAAAATAGTTCTTCATAAAAAAACAAGTAAAGTGAATATACGATATTCCTAAGTATTCAAGTTTATACAGTCATAAGGAAAAAAAGAGTGTGCAGAATGTGCTAAAAAACATTGTGTCATTCACAGAAAATTCTAAGAACAAATAAATATAAGGGAACATTCAGAAGTGAAGTGACAAAAGAAATCTAAAGAATATTCTGTTATGAAATGAGTTGTATTAACTTGAGTTTACCAAGTCCTGTGGCTTTAAAACAGGCCCAAATCATATTTTATTCAAACTATATTTTATTAGAATAAATAGCTTTATATGGCTTTTCACTATTGTCAGAGCCCCTGTAATAGAAAATTAAGCAACATCTTCTTACTATTCAGAATTCAGAATTAAACAGTTCTGTAGTATAAACTACTGACTAATCTGTGGTGCACTAAAAATGTCAGGTAGGCATACTGTCCACTAAACCTTTGTTTTCCCCTCAATATCTTATGTGATTCACCAATTCATAATTGTAACTGTGTTTTTAATTATTATTATTATTTTCGTGGGCCTTGGTGAAATGGGGCACTGGATTTTTACCTAGCAATAATCATTTATAGTGATTGAACAAAACAGAACCTATATGGACAAAGTTGACTGAGAACTACAAATTGTTCTCCTTTAAATTGTCTACTACAGGGGTGCTGTATCATCCTTTACCCTGCACTCTGACCCCAACTTCCTTAGCTGGAGTATGCAAAGAAGTTACAAATCAAGGCCTAAGTTAACTTCTTTCCCAATAAAGTTGACCCACATTTTACCTTTTCTTTTGCAAAATTCTTAGCATATAATTTTTTAATAAAAATGTTTTTTAGTCAATTTTCAACAAGAGAAGAAAAATCATGCTCTGTCATTTACAGCTCATTTTGCCAGTAGGGTCAGGGCAGTTCCTACTTTACAAAAATAAATAAATAAATAAATAAATAAATAAATATATATAATAAAATATTGACTAATGTAATTTGAAAACAACATGACTTTTATGTGCAACTGATGAAGCAAGCAGATAAACTTAGTCAGACACTGTGACACAAGTGCAGTGTGTTTGTGTGTGTGTGTGTGTGTGTGTGTGTGTGTGTGTGTGTGTGTGTGTGTGTGTGTGTGTGTGTGTGTGTGTGTGTTTGTGTGTGCCTAGCAGCCCCTAAATTCAGACCACAGTACTGTTTGAGCATGCTGTGCTTCTGTGGGTACTGTATAGATACCCTGCTGTAAAAAACAGCATAGACCAGCATAGCTCGTTACCATTACACCAGCATATGTTGTGTTTTGGTGCTGGTATGCTGGTATGCTGGTCACTTTACTGATGCTGGTCCACAGCATACCAGCATACATTATGACAGCATTATAGTGCCATGATACTATGCTGTTCACTACCCCATCTAATGTTGGTATGGTATAAAAGCCAGAATACATGGAAGATTGTCATCCAATATATAAAATATAAAACAGAGTCAGTATAAAATCAGCAAATATTAACATTGTGTAATATGTAACAATATATACAATATGCACATTTGTAACAATATGATAATTTAACAATGAACAGCAAATAAGTTTTGATAAAAAAATAATAACATACACATTAAAATAAACATAAATACACACATGCAAGAAAGAGATAATCAAGCATGTATGACTGCTGTGCTCCAACCTCTCAGGGACACTTTCACTAAGTTACTTTCACACCACAGGAGTGTAAATGAATGAGTTTGGCCCTCACTCTTTATTTAGGGGTCTGCAGGTTTATGGGCCTTAAAGTAGTTCTGACATGTCCTGACATTTGTGTATTTTTCTTACTTATAAACATATAAATGTCACCTATTTCACCTAGTGCAAAATAAATGTCCAGGATTGAGGGAAGATAATCTTATACACAGAAGGCACATTTCTGGCATACTGTAAATATGGCCGTGCAAACAGACATTCAGGGTAAAACAGTGGGAACAGGAACAGTGCACTATGAAGAAAGGGTGTTAGGTTTGTAAAAGCCCATTTTTACACCCTATACACAGTCATACATCTTTGTGCCTCTCTCGAAAAGCAGTTCTTGTTCAACTCAAGACACAAGTGAACATCACATACCTGGCATTTCCATGGTGTTCATGGCTGCTTACCATAAACTGATTTGCAATTCACAGAGACCCTGTGACCAGCAGTGGTAACATTCCTGGCATCTGAGGTCAGTCCATGTGCTGGTTGTATGCAGTCACAGGTGAAGCCTTATCGTGTGGTCAACCGCTTAAAAAATACAAGAGATCCATCCCGAACCCAGACCCCAGTCGGGGTCTAGGTTTCCATGCGGGCAGGAATCGCAGAGTCTGTGTTTTCCATGACATAGTGATGGTCCGTCATTATCTTGCCTGCTTGTTTGCATTTGGTCTCTGGAAAACAGGTAGCTGAACATTTTCATGGTCACAATGGTTTATAAAAAAAGGAAAAAGAAACATAAGCATGATGATAATAAAATTACTGTCAATAATCATCAATAACTATTGACCATGCATAAAGACAACACAAACTTTTGAAATGTTATACAACAATTACTTTTTGCATTACGATTTACATTTACACCTCAATATCACAAACATCTGTAAGCTACATAAGGCAGTATTTTAGGCAACGGGAGCTAAAGTTTTTGTGCTAAATAACATTATAGATAGCAGTGTCATAAACTAACCAAAAACTGAACCAAATAGCTCCCATAACATGAAGCTCTCCAACACGGGGTGAATATATTATAAACATTTACACCACAGCTGATACTGACAACCATCTGTAATCTACATACTGTAAGGCATTAGCGTAGCCACCTGTGAGCTAACCTGTTTGTGCTAAGCTGCATAAGGCAGTATGTTAGCATGATTTAGCAGTGTTATCTACATGCTAACCAAACCATGTAAGTGACATTAAATGACAATGTTTCACAAAAACAGCCAAAAGCTTGTGAGAAAATGAGGAAAAATAAATTAATATTAGTTTTATATTATCAGAATATGGATTATATTAGATTTAAAAACTTACCCATGGTCACAGGTTGCTGGATTTTTCTCCTTCATTCTCTGTTGGAGTCTCAGTGTTGTTCTGAGGTAAATCTAAACTCCTCCCACTGTCCAGAACATTCTGTAGAGCTCCAGAAACCTGTACAGTGCCTAACATCTTCCACACGCACAGGAAAATTATTGGATCTACTGTGTGTGTGTGTGTGTGTGTGTGTGTGTGTGTGTGTGTTTGGGGACGTGCCCTTGTATGTAGATTACCCTGACTGTTTCCCTGTGAACAGTGTGTAAGCGATATGTGTGTTCATTTTAGTTCATTTTAGTGACGCGTTTCAAAAATATTTTCGGGGAGACTGAGACGGCAGAAAGCACACCTTGTTTATTTTCTTTATTTTACAAAAACACAATGTTTTATTGATATGTGAGTGTACATTAACAAATAAAGACATAAATCGATGCATTGAAGTTATTTTGACGGTTACCATAAAATGTGCAAGTGGTCCCACCGCCAAAACAGCTGACCCCATGATGCGGGTTCTGGTATGCTGGTAACCCTGCTGGTATAATTGCTGGTCAAGCTGGTGATCAGCTATGGACTGCTGGTGATGGTCTATGCTGTTTTGTTTTTTTTTTTTCAGTTTTTGAGTGATTTCCATTGATTACTTTTTTTAAAGTGCATTTATATAAAAGGTTTGTGTTGTGTTTTTAGACAACCTAGAGATATTTAATTAATGTAAAATAATGTATTTACATGTTTTGGTGAATGGATTATTTTTGTCTCTTGTATGTAAATGCATTTAAAGATAACACTACACGGTCCATGTATTTACCTCACACATTATTTTCAGTACTAGCTATTAAAAAACAAGATAATGAGCTAAAATGGTAACCAATTTTAACTACCAAAATCTTGCTGGTGGTCCAGCATATAAATCATGCTGGCCTATGGATTTTTCAGCAGGCATGCTGGTCTTCCATCAGTTATGCTGGTTCACCAGCTAAACCAGCACCAGACCAGCACTAACCAGCAAGACCAATGCTGGTGGTAAGGTTTCATCAGTGTACATATGCTGGTCTTCCATTAGATATGCTGGTTCACCAGCTAAACCAGCATCAGACCAGCACTAACCAGTATTAACCAGCATAGACCAGCATATAAATCATGCTGGTCTATGCTGGATTTTTCAGCAGGGTATAAATATGGATTTGCTAAATTCATCGCATTTATTAGTATTGTTGTTTCTAAAATATAAATAGCACATTTTAGGCATCTTGATATAATGCGAAGTGATCAAATTTATTGCAATTTTGTCCCTAGATGGAGCTCTTGGCATTCGTAACCTCATTGAAAACACCATTGCCATACTGAAGAAGTAAACATTTTCATCACCAGTAAACTATAACTCTGATTATGAGAAATCACAATTTATAATAATACTAACCTGCAAGTTGAGCAAATTGTGAAAGACATAAGAGACTGGATGCTAGTTAACGTCCTTCTGCTTTATCCTGACAAGACACAAGAACTGGTACTAGGAACACATGCAGCTAGAAGCAAACTTTCTCATCAGATAGTAACTCTGGACGGCCTTTCTGTTTCATCATACACAATATTAAAAGACATCAGTGTGTTTATGGATTCCAATATGTTTTAAAACTCCTTTAGATAATATTACCAGCATACCATTCTGTCATCTCTCATAGTTACTACCCTACTCTATTGTCAAAATAAGGAACATATTGTCACCAAACAATGCAGAAAAACTTACTTCATATATATACACATTATGACATTTGGCAGATGCACTTATCCAGAGCAACCTAGATTTTTTTTTAGAACCAGCAAGAGAGAATGGAAGGACATGACTGATGATGAAGATGAATGAACAAATTGGTATTAAGGCCGAATGACATTAATCACATCAGCACAGCTATTATAAGCTGAGTTGAGGAGAGGAGAGTGTGGTTTGAGTGAGAGGTTGTTTGTAGGGGAAAAATGTTTCACTTTGACTAAGAGAAAAATAAAAGTCACCTCTTTCACAGGAAACATGACTGCGGTTTCCACGCAATGCCAGAAAGTTCCCTTTCAAAAGCTACACTTAATGCTGCGTGAAAACGCTATGGGAACATCTCTTTGTTGCCCGGTTGTGAAGCCTGTGCATGTCAAACCCGCCGAATACCTTCGGCTTATAACCTGTGCGAGGCATGACGTCACCGAATAAGGTGCACCTGCAGGTTATAAATAGGAGTGAACCGGAAACATCCTCAGATCTTTTTGTCTTCAGGACCGCTTTGTGTTTGCGTGTGTGTGTGCAACAGAATCACGGTAGGAAAGAAAAACTTTACTTACCGATAATGGCATGAGTTGGTTGGAAAGCTATTAAGGCACTTCGCGCGCAGCTCGCTTTCTTTAAAGAGAAACCGAGAGCCGCGGCGCATTCCTGGGGCTCGCGTGCGTATGAGACGGGATTTCCCCCTTTCTCTCGCGCTCTCCCCGGATCAGGAAGTCTTTAGCGTCTGCTTCTCAAGCGCTCCGACACTTCTTATGAGCAGACGGAAGAGATTAAACCCTTGCTTCCATGGACATAGCGCGCCGATCTGGCAGACGCGCATGAGACGGGATTTCCCCCTTTCTCTCGCGCTCTCGCCGGATCAGGAAGTGTTTAGCGTCCGCTTCTCAAGCGCGCTCCGGCGCTTCTTATGAGCGGGGGAAAGACACTTCCTCACTTGTTTCTATGGAGATAGCGTGCCGTTCGAACAGACGTGCATAAGACGGGGTTTTTCCCCTTTCTCTCGCGCTCTCCCCGGATCAGGGAGTTTTAGTGTCCGCTTCTAAGCCGCTCCAGCTTTTTGTGAAGGGACCGAATAGATTTCCTTTCTCGCCGCAAAAATAAACAAATGAATAAATAAAAGGAATTTAAAAATACAATAAAAAATCCCCAAGCGCTCAAAGTTAGACGACAGGTTTCTGTCAGGTGGCCAGGGGAGTGGCCTCAACAAGGGTTCCCCCTCCCCCCCTTTATTTTTTTTGGCGACCTCTATCACGAGTTAACTCTTTCATGGAATAAGCCTTATTCATCCCGTTTTATGATGATACCCCAGATTGAAGAGACGCTTGCAAGCTATCTCTCTCCTGGGAGCTCATCCTCCCTGAAAAAGCCTACATTGCCCACCAAGCCGTGTAGACTAACATCTTTGTTGGTGGGGAAAGCTTTTCAGGCAGCGGGTCAGGCTGGTGCTGCTCTGCACACCATGGCAGTTTTTCAGGCATACCAAGCATGCTAAGAGTTCTGAGCACTGGCGGGTCTATTGATGGCGCCTAGCCACAGATTTATTTCTCTGTGACACCAAGCAGACGGCCCGTGCTATCGGCCGTTCTATGGCTGCCGCGGTCGCCATGGAGAGATATCTGTGATTTAATCTCACGGGCATCAAGGTCAGGGACCGCGTTTTCCTCCTTGATGCCCCTCCCCCCTCGCCTTTTGGCTGTAAACACCGCCGCCATTAGGTTCGGGAGGCGAAGCTCTACGAGCAGACCTCTGTGAGGTTTCTCCCCTGCCGAGCTCAGGAGTCGGGACCGTCGGTCACCCAGTCCCGACCAGGTCTGGTCCCAACGAGGGCGTGAGGTGCAGAAGAAGTGTGTGCCAAGCCAGCTACCCCTTCATAGAGACAGGGGAAGGACTTGTCGCGCTTCGCAATCGGACCTGAGGAGCATTATCTCCGACCAAAAAGGAAGTCCTGAGGTTGACGTGCCCAGGACCACGGGGATGTCTCCCCCTGGGAGGGACTTGTAAAAAATCCAATAAGGGATAAAGACTCCTCCCTGGCACCCTATGGGGGCCGTTGTCTAATCTCCGCCACCTCTGGTGTTTCGGGAAGCAGCGGTCTCCATCAAAATGTTAGGTGCTCGGTTCCTTCCTGCCTTGTTTCAGGAATCCGGACACCTAACCCCCCCGTCCGTTGCACATCGTTCTCCGCGTTTTCAATGGCGTGGTCTTCACTTCCATGAAACCGGAGCGAGCACATCTGCTGACTTGGCAGTTACAGAATGAGTTTGCTGGCAAAAAGGGGCCATAGAGCATGTTCCCCTGCCAGATGAGAGATGGGGGGTTGCGTCCAATTTTACATCTTCTTGGGCTGAACATCAAAATGTTGACAGCTAAAATGATTGTTCTCAAATTCAACCAGAGGTTTGGTTTGTGACGGTCAACCTGAATGACGCATATTTTCATATAGAAATATTGCCACAACACAGGAGGTTCCTGAGGTTTGCTTTTGGGGGCGAAGCTTACCAGTATCGGGTCCTTCTATCTGGCCTAGCTCTGTCACCCCGCACATATAAAATGCACGGATGCAGCTCTGGCTCTATGATTCCAGGGCATCCGTATTCTGAATTGTATAGACGACTAGCTCAGTCTTAATAGCTAGCGCTTC
>JAAGKR010009548.1:0-26281 GCA_011419295.1 Clarias macrocephalus | reverse complement strand
TCAGATCCTTCATACTCAACTTCCCATTTTTATTTCGATCCAAAATAGAGAACCAGTTCTGTGAGAGAGAGAGAGAGAGAGAGCGAGAGAGAGAGAGAGAGACAGACAGATGGAGTGAGAGAAAGACAGAGAGACAGATGACTACATATTGAAATTTATTGTGCTTTTATTGCCACCTGACATCAATTATTTAATTGTTTATAGGAGTTGATGATCATGCAATTGTTTTTTATTCCCTGATAAACAGAAACATTTACACACTTGCTTTATTCTCTTTGACTGTATGTCCAATGAAGCAAGTTATAATGTTAAAAAATGCATTATATTGTATGTTATACTGGTCTTTGTAACTTATTAATTGCTGCTTCCTGATGAGTCAGATGGGTCTCGTGTCTCCGAGCAGCACAGGGCTTAGATCATCTGTTTTGATTGTGTATTTTGGTATTTTGTATTAAGTTAACATTCATGTTCTGTTTAGTGTTTTCAGGTCAGTTAGTGCTCTTTTTAAACTCATGTCAAGCTTATCTGATGTCATAAGTTTTCAGTTCCTCCAGAACTGCGTTTCTTTACAAAATCTTTTATTTATTATTTACTCACCAACTCATGATCATCACAAGACAATATTAAGATGTGTGTGACCTATCAATATTAAGATGTGTGTGTGTGTGTGTGTGTGTGTGTGTGTGTGTGTGTGTGTGTGTGTGTGTGTGTGTGTGTGAAGGGGGGTGGTGTTGTTACCTGTGCAAGTTGTACTCTGTGTGTGTTTGTGATGCAGCTGGTTGTGTGTGCTGCTGTGTAGCGTTTTCCCATTCTGCTGATTAATAAGAACCAGTCAAGCAGCCTGTAGGGGAACTGACCAAGCTCCAGATCTGAACACACCCCAGCCTCTAAACACACACACACACACACACACACACACACACACACACACACACACACACACACACACACACACCTTCCTTTACGTTTAACCAGTAATAAGTAAACATAGTTGTATATGTAAAAAAGTCTCATGCCAAAATTTCTGTTTACTGTCACCATAGAGTGAGGAGATCTGTGTGTGTGTGTGTGTGTGTGTGTGTGTGTGTGTGTGTGTGTGTGTGTGTGTGTGTGTAAGCATACAAAATACCCAAACATGGTCCATCATGTGCCTTGCCAATGCGACGTTTTTTACGACATGACTCTTTGTGAAGAAGACACTCATTGATGTAGGTTTTACCTAAAATGCTGCACACTGGCACATTCAGTCTGTACATGCGTGCACGTGCGCGCACACACACACACACACACACACACACACACACACACACACACACACACACACACAGTTACTTGATTATTTTAAATTAATAATTAGCATTTTTTATTAAACCATATGCTGAATAATCAAAGTGTTTTGATGTGTGTGTATGTGTGCACACGTGTACTAACTGAGGACAGGTGATTGGACACACACACTTTGGGACAAGAATATCTCCATTCTTCACCACCTGACACTGAGATCCAGTGGGACTGTAACACTTCATTAACCCACACAAGGCCACTGCAGAAACATTAAAGTTTATTAATTTGTTTATTTATTCACTTAATCTCAGTAAGTATGTAACCCTGGGGCAGGTAGGGGAGGATGAGGAATCTAAGCACAGGACAGGAACATGCTGCAAGAGATGCAACTTAGTGATGTGTGTGTGAAGTGCTAATGATGATAAACATCTGATGTCAGTATGAATGTCAGTTCAGCATTGGTAGAAAATCTGTAGAAAAGTCAAAAACTTTAGTTCTATCCTCTGGACTGGTTTTCATTTGATTGTCCTAATTTGATTGATTGGTGGCAATTTCCACACTTTCAGAGTGCTACCAAACTTCATAAAAAAGACGGCGAAATCCAGGTCGTTTATTTCTCTACACCATGGGAAATGAAGCCTGACACGTATTTAGATCATTAGCCTTTAATGAGAAGGATGACAAAAAGAGATTTGAGGTTATGTTGAGAAAAGATTACAGCGCCCTGGTAAAAAGGCTGAAATCTTTTTTACAGTTGTGCAGAGTTTCCCTGCCTCTCATACAAAACGTAAAAAAGGAGTTTCAGTGCATGGAAGAGAACGGGCTCACTGAGCCAGTGACAGACTCTATGGACTGGTGTGCACCCATTGTGCCGGTGCCGAAACAGAACAGGAGGGTTCACATCTGTGTAGATCTGAAAACGTTAAATGAACTGTTGTAATGGAAATATCACATTTTAATTATGTATTAATTTGTAATTGTGCCATGTAGACTATAGAAGCTCTAAACTTGTTTGTCAAAGCTTAGAAACACAAGGCCGAGAATAGTACAGAAGGAACCTGATTGTAATTGTCCCTGAATAAATGATAATGTATGGACATCTGGTCTGGGTCAGATAAAGAGTTGTGAGTTTGAATGTTGAAACTTCATGTACGGGGCGTTGATTATGTTAGCAGAGATGTTTGTGTATAAAATGGGACAGCAGAGAGAAAGAGATCACCTTTCTCCATGCTGCAATTGTTGCCATTCTGTGTGAGACTGGTCCTTCTGCAGAAGTTTAAAATAAAACCTTTGTGACTTTGCTCAATGTATGAATTGCTTGTCTTTATAATATTTACAGAATTTCCACCACACAGTGCAAATTGAAAGATATCTTTTTCCAACTGCAAAGGATGTAATTCCAAACTGAGTAGTGCATCAGTCTTCCCATATTTGGATGCTGCCTCAGGTTTTTGGCAAATACAGCAACCAATTGAAAGGTACTTCTTTAAATGTCTTCCTTTCTGCATCACTGGTGACCCAGAAATATTTTAGCAGAAGAATATATTGGTGTATGGAGACACCATGGAACAGCATGACCAATGGCTTACCAATGTATTGGAGAGAATTGAGTCTGCTGGATTTGAAGTTGAACCGTGAAAGTGTCTGTGAGACAACAGCAGCTTGACATCCTTGATTAATAAATCAGGTTTGAGACCAAAATCCTAAAAAGGTCAGATCAGACAGTGAGCTCTCACCCTCATGCAATGTTCAGGAGCTAAAACAGGTACTTGCTCAGTTACCTAGGCAAGTACATTCCTAATTTGTCAACAGAAGGCAAACCACTGTGCGATTTGTTTAGGTCAACAGCTACATGGACTTGGGCCTGTCCCCAGGAGACAGTATTGCAGTGCATAAAAGACATCCTTGATTCTGTAAAGCTGCTTTGCGACAATGACAATTGTTAAAAGCACTATACAAAAAAAAAATTGAATTTAATCCTTTTTACATGGAGTGCTACTGCAGCTGCAAGAGGGAGAATGGACACTGGTAGCATGCTGCTCACACAGTTTGTCTGAGGCAGAATCCAGATATGCCCAGATTGAAAAAGAATGTCTGGTGAGTGTCTGGGCTTGTGAATTTTTTTTAAGTATCCAATATGCCTTGAAAGATTCAAAATGGCAAACCACAAACCGTTAGTGCCTCTTATGAATACGAAGGACTTGGACAGTGTTCCGTTGAGATGTCAGAGACTACTTATGAGGCTGACAGCAGAATATTCTACACTGATGTGGAGTGTTACATTGCTTCTGTTGCTAAATGCATGCCTGCAAGCCCACCAAACCTTGAAGCCCTTAGTGCTGCTATAAAGGCTGACAACAGTGTGCAAATTGTACTGAAATATATCAGGTCAGGATGGACGGATTATGTACAATGGCATACTGACAAGAGGAAGTCATATGTTAATTCCAGACGTCTTGAGAGCACACTGCAAAATTCCCAGTGTTGATTTAACACACCAAGTGTTTATATATGACCTAATGGTCACGAATGTACTCTGAAAGTGTTAAATCAACACTCTGGGTGTTTATTCAAGACTAAGGATTTTGCTGTGCAGATATCCTTAACAAAATACATGATGGGCCTCAAGGTCTGACAAAGTGTATGGAGCAGGCCAGAATATCTGTGCGGTAGCCAGGCATTTCATCTGAAATAAAAGGAACGGTTCAGTGCTCTGAGATGAAACTCAAATCTCATGCTTATGAGATGAAAATGCCTTGAGATGAAACACACACAGCAAAAGGAGACCCTCATCTTGATGCCTCTTCCAAACAGAACTTGAAAAAGGCTAGCCATTGACTTGTATAAGTATAACAAGCACACTGACCTTGTTGTGGCAAACTGTTTCTCTCAATTTCTTGAGATCCTTCACATGCCAGCAACCACCATCTCAGAAGTAGTGTTAAAGCTGAAGGCACTATTTGTCAGGATTGGCTGCCCTGATGAAATAGTTTAGGACAATGCTTGTCAGTTTGTGAGTGCCGAGTTCCAGGAATTCTCAAAGGAATTTGACTTTCTGCACATCACACCCAGTCCACACCATGCTCAAAGAAATGGACATGCAGAGAGAGGGGAGCAGATTGTGAAAAAAAAATTGCAACAGAAAGATTCTCTTTCTCTGAGTTTCACAGGTTCTCCCTGCTAGCATTGGTCTACTTCAGTAATTAGTATTCCTGTGCCTCTGAGCAAGATAAACCGCTTACCAAATGTGAGAGTGTAATAAAGACTGAGCGTTGGACTGATTTCAATAAAAATGCAAAGACTTGACCATAATGATAAATACTGCACTCTTGCAATTGTTTAATCTTGACAGTATGTAGTTTTTTCTACTTTTTCTTTTCTTTTGTAATTTCACTTAAACGTATTCTAGGTTCATTAAATATGAAGTCATACACTGTAAATAGAGTACATTTCCCAGTCTATTTCAGTACACACATGGGGAAGACTGCTGACTTGACACTTGTCCTGAAGATTATCGACTCCCTCCACAAGTGTTTATCCATGTTTAAAACAAACAAAAAAAGACATGCAATATTTAACTTTTCATATAATGGATCTAGAATATATGAAAGTGAAACTAATTAATTAAAAACTAACTTTAGGTTCTATTTTATTGAGATTCACTGTAAATATACCCAAATTATTATTGAATCCGACAGGATCAGGGCCACTTTTCTGTAAAGACATTAGATTTGGTGGAGAATAGAGATTTACAAAAAAAAAAAAAAAAAAAAAACTTTTGACTCACCAGTGCAACTACAACTTTCCAGGAAAGAAATATTTGTGGAGGACACTAGTTTCATGCAGTTAATCAAAGGCTCTTCTGAGATGCCTCCGAGTGGCGCAGTGGTAAAGTGCTCGCCGTATCATCCGGAGATTGCGAGTTTGATTGCCTGGTGATGCTGTAACCTCTCGCAGCCGGAGGTCTAGAGAGAGCTGATTGGCCGAGCTCTCTCAGAGGGGAGGGATGAGAGGTACTTAGTGCTCCCACATTAATCACGGCTCTACAGCCAATCAGGGGCGTCTGTGAGCTCACGCGTCCTCCGAGTGTGTTACTCCGCCCCCAACGGTGCGTGAGTGAGCAGTTCGAAAAGATGCGGTCGGCTGGTGTCATGTGGTTCGGAGGAAACATGTGAGAGTCTTCGGCCCTCCCGGCTGAGTGGTAGTAGTAGCCTTAATGTTGGAGCCCCCTAGTGACGGGGAGGAATTGGACATGACCAAATAAGGGAGGAAGGGTGTGTTGGGGGAAGGCTCTTCTGAGATAATTAATTAAAATTATCAGCTCCCTTTCCAACTCATGAAGAATGACACTACAATGCCAATTGTCACATGGAAGAGCAACAGACATTGTTCAAAGGATCCATAAGGAGTATAGGGCATTCATGTAAATGGTATTTTCAAGTCGACAAAATGGCAAAATGTGGTACTACACCATGGAGTGCGTGTTGTATTTTACTTCTTTGCATCTTACTAGGGACTGCTCTCACAATGAGCTTCATTATCCCAACCTTACAAGCGCATTAATTAGAGTCTGCTTTCATATGGGTAATGTTCAAATCAAATGGAAAAGATGTTTGATCAAGTAAAGGTCCCACATCATCATGTTGATTTCCTTTGTTTCCTTAAGTGTCCACCAGAGACATCAATCAGTAAGTGAAAAAATACGCTATGACCATAAGTTTTTTATTTGGTCTATTACACACTGAACAAAGTGTGAATATAATTATATATAGTATGAAAAATATGGCTAAAATGGTAAACACATTTCTAACCATTTTCAACACCTTTTTGGGCAGATAGTTTTCAAACAATATTTAAAAAAAATGTTTTAGATTGATTTTAAAAGCACCTTAGATTTCAATGGGTTAAAATTTGATCTTACCTGCATCCACTCGACCCACATATGGTTTCAATTGACTGTCCATCTGCTTCTGTTTGCGTAGAGCCCTCCCTGTCTACACACACACGTGCACACACACACACACACACACACACACACACACACACACACACACACACACACACACACACTACTGCACATTCATTGAATTCTTTCACACGTATGGACTGCAGGTTCAGATTTGCCTGCTGTTCTTGTCTGATTTTTGTGTGTGTGTGTATGTGTGAGAGAGAGAGAGAGAGAGAGAGAGAGAGGGGATGAAGAGAGAGAGAGGAAGAAGAGAACTTTGTTTCTGCACTGTAAAACAAATATTAACTAACCTCTAAGGCTTAAATAATTATCTGCAACTTACAACTATCTTACAACTTATTATGAAATAAGTTGTAATTAATAATAATTCTCATAAATGTATTATTTTTTGCAGCCAAGGTAACTCACCGATGTGATGCGGAGATTTAATGCCATCAGGAGGGAAAGTAGAAGGAGGTGTGTGTGTCTGAGCATCTGTATTAGTATTATTATTACAACACAAAAGTAATTAGTATTCTCTGCATACTCACTGTAATAATATAATAACATGGTGTTACACGCCCCCTTCCCTTCAATAATTAATATTAAAACTCTTACCTTACTCATTTTGTCTGTATGCTTCTCTCTTTCTTTCTCTTCACTTCCTCTTGTTTTTGTGCCTTTCGTCTTTTTCCTTTTCACAGTTCTGTAGCCACATCTCTGCACCTCCTCTTTTTAAAGTTTTTCTCTTTCTTTTAGCTCCATCTGTTTCTATGGATATAAATCTTTCGATTCACGTCATTCTCAATCAAGTTCTGTTCTCTCTTTCTCTCTCTCTGTTTAAAGGCATATAGTTTAAATCTCAGTCTATACTGTATCAACATGACAACAGCAGTAGATACACAATTTACTAAATGTACCAATCAGTTTATATCAATGCAAGGTACACTCCATATAATATTTCCTCATACTGGAAAATATATATGTAGCTAAATATATTAAATGTAGAAAGCTTTATATATACAGTAGGTAGACAAGGGGAATGGCTATTACCGGCCGCTCATCGCCGCAACAAAACGACAGCGACCAAAATAAACC
Source organism: Clarias macrocephalus (assembly GCA_011419295.1). NCBI lineage: Eukaryota > Metazoa > Chordata > Actinopteri > Siluriformes > Clariidae > Clarias > Clarias macrocephalus. The sequence goes on along the minus strand of JAAGKR010009548.1, from coordinate 18,951 downwards.
AAAATCCAATAATTTCAAAGTAATTCGTGAAATGACATCTAGGTGGCGCAAAGTGACATTTTCATTTGACTCAGTTTTCAAATATAATTAGAGCTTAAGTCATAAAAAATCATAACAATATCGAATAAATACTACAATGATGGAAAATTCCACATCCGAGTACTGTGTCCAACAAACATAAATATCATAACCACACAATAATGAGTTAGAAAACATTGGTTTAATTTTGTTTAGACAGACTCTGTTTGTATCTGTTTATGTTATTATTAAAGAAATAAGCACAAACAACAGCACAATGGCTTGTAATTTGTTTTATTATTATTTCGACAACAATTGCATTTGTTACAGTTAAAGACATCAAATTTTAAATATAGAAATAACTCAAACAAATAGAGCAAACTTTTGCTCTCTGCATCCCCACTAGCAGTACACCTGGCCGGTGTAACAAAGTCTGGGGTTGGGATGTGCGCACAGTTTAACCGTGTACTAAGAGCCACTATTACAACAGTAGAGTGGGACCCAACGAGTCCTTTGTGTGTAGCTTGCAGATCTGCATTTGCCTCTTTGAAGACTCACAACTCACTCCAGAGCATCCATCTCTGCCTTGCAGACACGCAGCTGCTGTTTCAGCGCCTCAATCTCTGCCTCACGCTTCTCCAGCTCAGGCCTCAAGTCCACCACAGTCTGTCTTTGCTCAACCACTCCTCTATACAGGATAGTTGCCTATATTAGAATAACCTATATGTATTAATACAAATCAGCGTGTGGTTAAGTATCTTGAGTCAACTTCATTGTTGTAACGATGCAGGTCGCGCGAGGGGCAGAGCTGTGCTTAAACTGTTCACTGCGTGCTGTTACCACGCGGAGTTCTGAACAGGCAAAAGCACAACCATTTATACACATGGTTGCTAGGCAACGCCGCCGTCAGGCAATCAGCCTGAACGAACCGCACCTGACGGCGTGTTTATTTAAGGGTCCTGATACCGGCGCACTTCGTGCAATTATTTAGGTATCAGGGCCAAAAACAAAGAAAGAAAGAAAGAGAAAGAAACTAAAAGATAGACAGACAGAGATATAGTGTGCTGTTCAGAGACAGAGGCAAAGCCCCAGCCTTTCTCTGTTTAAGATGCCGGCGAAAGCGAGAGAGAGAGAGAAAGTGAAAGAGAGAGTGGCACGCATCAGTTCAGCGTGCGCGCTCAGTACGGTTTATTAGTGCAAGAAACACAAACTCTCTCTCTCTCCCACAGGTCCTTGGATAGCTCTTCTATAGGGTTGAGGAATGGAGAGTATGGTTGGTGAAATGTGAAAGTTGCTGAAACCAGTTCTGAACCAGAGCAGAGCGGTGGAAAGACACATTGTCCCAGACAACAATGTATTGCATATGATTTGATTTGCTGCTGTTCTGTTGTGCAGTTGGTCCAAGAATGTAAGTATGAGTGCTGTGTTGTAAGGGCTTATATGGGCATGGCGGTGTAGGACCCCATTCTGTATAATGGCTTCACAGAGTGTTATATTTCCACCACGTTGCCCTGGGACATACAGACTATAGTCCTGTGGCCAATGACCTTTCTTCCCCTCCTTCGTGTTCTCGTCAGGTTGAACCCAGCCTCATCTACGTAAATGAACTCATGCTGGATCTTCTCTCCATCCATTTGTAAAACTACCTGAAGAACAGTGACAAGCAAAATTGTGTAGTTCAGTGTAGATCTAGGATACATATTACAATACAGTAAAAGATTATGAGAAAGTTTCACCCTTTTGGAATTGCGCTCGAAAGGCACTTGATAAATTTGCTTCATTTGAATATGTTTTTTTTTTTTTTTTAGGGATGTGTGCCAGTGTTGATATTGAGACCTGATGGATATCGTTGAAACTGTCCTGGTTATTGACAATGTTAGTTTGGAGCTGTTTGAGTGTTATAGCATTGTTGGCCAAAACCATGTTTACTATCTCCCTGTCTTGCTGTTCTGTGAACATAGGTGGCCTTCCCCCTTGTCATTCCTGACCCACAATCCTATGTAGAAACTAGTTTATAGTGCTTAAACACCTGATTGGTGTGTCAACAATTAAGCAAACAAGTGTTTGCACACCTGATGACTCTGTTGAACCAATTGGTTGGACGGTGCGGTAATTTGACAGTCAGTGCTTTGGTATTGCAAGGAAGTGACTTCATGATAGATTTTTGTGTGTAATGTATGTTAAGTGTGTTTAGTGTTTTGCAAATCGCTGTGTGTAGAGTTTTGCAACAAGTGTGAGGTTGACAATGTCCTTATAGTTGTGCAAATATGGGCTGATGTTTTGCTTCTTGAGTGTAAGGTCTTGCTAATAGTGTATTACTTTTAATTTTAGTGTGTAAGCAATCCAAAAAAACTGTAATAGCAATTTCCAAACTGGACAACTGAAAATCTTTAAAGTAATTTTTCTCAGTTTCACATTTTCAATTTAATGTAGACTTTGTAATGTCAATATAAAATGTGTATATAAACTTAGAGCAAGTTACCACTTTTTTCTGCACCAAGTGCTTCTTTTTGGCAGCAGTAGGAGCTTTTGCTTTCCTTTCCGTTAATAGTTGAGTGCGAGGGGCTCTGTTTTCCAAAGATTCCTGTCAACATAGTGCAATAATTAAAATATCATAGGTAAAACTATAAAGAACGATAGAATATTATTTAATCGATCAGCAACACAGTTGTTTGTTTTTGTTACCTTCTTTGTTGTGGTTTTCAGCCTGCTATAAAATGATGGTGTCCATTTTGATCTGGTGGAGCAGTCACCTTGCAAATGAAGTTTGTTCTAGATAAAGTTACTGTAGATGGCACGTGCCATTTATATAACAAGGCGGTGGAATGTGGGTGGAGTTTCAAAGGTGTAAAGCAAAAGCGAGAAAATCATACTTAAGCACTATTCGGACGGGACTAGTTTTACTGGGGGACATTTGAGTTTTAATTTTTTTCAACCGACGTCTGTCATTTCATGTATGGATTCGGACTGGACTAACATCTCCATGTTTATTACGGAGGTGGGCGTGTCTGTGTTTAACATGTGGGCGTTGCACAAGACCACGTGTTGAGGATGAGGGTTTCTACTGGAGCGTAGAAAGACGAACTCTCGCGCTGGAGATTGTACGGTAGTTCACGTTGACCAAAACACACAAGAAAACGCGTTTCAGAAAAAAACATTTTCGGCAAACACAGACATTCGCATTCGGACGAGATTAGATTCCTCAGAGGGCCGCCGAGTTTGCTGAAAAAGAGTAGGTAATTTGCTCTGGAATTTTTACAGAGGTCGTGTGAGAAAAAGACCGACATGGCAGATTCGGATGGGATTAAAATCACAAAGTACCTCTGTGAAACAGAAATTTCTCTAACGTCCCCCAGTAAAACTAGTCCCGTCCCAATAGTGCTTTATACGAATATTATGTATGCAGTATAATTGGAGCCTTTCAATTTGTTATTTGTTCGCACTTTGTTTGGCAAAATATATTGTCTTACATTTGTGGGAAAAAAAATCAGTGGATTTTTTTTTTAGAGATTTATTTGTGCAAAATAATATTTATGCAATATAATCAGAGGCTTTTAATTAATTATTCTTCGCAATATAAAAAAATGTGAAAATGTTTGAGAAGATTTTTTGAGAGATTTGTTGTATTAAATATTTATGCAGTATCATCAAGGATTCTGTAACACCTGTACCACCGCAGCACGGGGAAATAAGATCTAGCTCACCGGATTACCGAGTCGACGCTTTGTCCCCACCTAGTGTGTCTACGTGTGTACTGTCTACACCTTAACACTAAATTAAGTGCACCTGTGTTTCCCTTGTGTGTCTACCTATTTATTCCAGTAAAACCCGTAGCACCTTGCCTGTTCACTGTTGTGCACCTTTTTTGTCGTGAATGTCTCCATGTCATATAACGTTCTGTGTTCTGTGTCTGCAGGTGTGGGTCAGTTTAATGTGGACGGTTCGTCGCCCAAACCAAGATCTTCAGTTCACCGAGCCTTTTTTATGTTCTGTGTGTTTTCTTTTGCCCACCTGCAGACCCAGTCTGAGGAGATATATATATGGTGTTTTGAGTTGTTTGTTTTTTAACTTAAGTGTAGAGAATATAAAGAAACAAAAATAAATAATTTAAAAAGAATGGAACCTGCGTCTGTATCCGCTTCCTCTTGTGTAGACATGATAGATTCAGAGACTTAAAAATATTTTTGCTGTATAATCATCTTAATTCTTAATCTGATCGCACATCAGCTGGCATTCAATCAAAAAATATTGTCTTACATTTGTGAAAATGTTTTAGAAGATTTTTTTCAGTGATTTTGTTGTGCTGAATGATGTTTATGCAGTATAATCAAGGTCTCTTAATCTGTTATTCATTTGCACTTTGGCTTGCACTGGCTACATTGCGTTTTCTGCTCCACCCCACTCACAACTGAGCTTTCATGGGTGGCAATGCATGCTTTGTTTAAGATGAACGTTGAAGCACGTACTGTAAATGAGAGGAGAATCACAGCATGACACTTATAATGTAAATATCATTTACCAAGGTTCTAAAGTGTCCCAGTGATACATTCATACAGATGAACACGTTTTACATGGAAAGTTACGGTCTGTCACTGAACGATTTACCCTGGCCATATATAAAGAACCATATACGAACAATTATTTTTTTAAAGCGTATAACTGGGCTATTACCTGTTCATCAATCATAATCTTGATTGTTATTGAAATAATTTCAATTCAATTCAATTCAATTTTATTTATATAGCACTTTTAACAATGTTCATTGTCTCAAAGCAGCTTAACAAAAAATGTTTTAAACAGAAAATTTATGGAAGTGTGTATGTGTGAGAAAAATGTGTCTAGATAATAATGAGATGATGTGAGTGAATGATGAATAAAATGTCTCTGATGAGCGAGCCAAGTAGTAGGAAGAAAACTTGAGAGGAACCAGAGTCAACCAGGGAACCCATCTTCATCTGAGTGATAACGGATAGAAATTATATAACATCATGAGTGTTATGCAGCTGAAAGTTCAATATAACAGAAGTTCTTTAAATTAACATGAAGTTCAGTTCAGCACAAGGATGAGTCAGCAGGTGCAGAGAGCAGATGGGGTCTGGATCACTGGGAGCTCAGGAGCAGCATGTGTAGCTCCAACCATCATAAAGCAGAATCCAGCTGGAGCTGGTCCTTCTCTGGATGCCTCAGGAACCTCGCAGGGTTGGTCTTTGTCTACTGAAGCTGGTACTATCTCCAGATGCCTCGGGATGGGTAGAAGAATACAGAACAGATGGAGAGAATTAGCTTAGTTGCCATTCAGGATAGATGTACTGGAGTATGAGGTTATGGGATGAGTTACGTGTATGCCAGATTAAAAAGATGCGTCTTGAGTCTACTTTTAAACTGGGAAACTGTGTCTGAGCCCCGAACACTGTCTGGAAGGCTATTCCAAAGCTTTGGAGCTAAATATGAGAATGTCCTACCTCCTTTTGTAGATTTTTTAATTCTGAGAACTACCAGAAGTCTGGAGTTTTGTCATCTTAAGGAACATTGTGGATTGTAGCGTATCAGAAGACTGATTAGGTATATGGGAGCTAAACCATTTAGAGCAGTGTATTTTGTAATTAATTCTAAACTGAACAGGTAGCCAGTGCAGGGATGATAATATTGGGGTTATATGATCATATTTTCTGGATCTAGTGAGAACCCTGGTGGCTGCATTTTGGACTAACTGTAGCTTGTTAATTGCGGATGCAGGACAGCCACCTAGTAATGCATTACAGTAGTCCAGTCTGGAGGTCATGAATGCATGAACCAGCTTTTCTGCATCAGATACAAATAAAACGTTCCTAAGCTTGGCAATATTTCTAAGGTGGAAAAAGGCTGTTTTTGTGATATTGGAAATGATTTTCAAAGGACAAGTTACTGTCTAATATTAGGGCTAATACCAGGTCTTTCACTGTCGAGCTGGTAGTAGCAGTACATCTTTCTAAACACAGACTGAATTGTGAGAGCTGTTGTGTACTGGTTTTTAGGCCAATAAGTAACATCTTTGTCTTATCTGAATTTAATAAAAGAAAGTTATTGGTCATCCAATCTTTTATGTCCTGGACACATTCAGTTATAGGTTTAGTTGAGATATATAATTGGGTATCATCAGCATAACAATGGAAACTAATCCCATGTCTTCTAATGATGTTACCAAAGGGCAGCATGTCCAGTAGGACCCACACGAAACAGCCGCAGCCATGTGAATGCCCTGCGGATCCCGTGCAGCTTCCCTTTGGACCCCGTGGTCCCCCCTCCCTCTCCTGCCAGGAAGGTGTGTCAAACTTTCACAGTAAACACGCCCATTCAAGCTCTATTTATTCATTTACCTGGTGCCACCACTAGATGGCGCTTTGTTCTCAAGAACACGTTAACACAAGCCAACAATTTAGCTGCGCTGAGTTGCAATCATGTGATTTTAAAAAATATGAACACGAAGTGCTTCTGCCTTTTTATAAAAAATAATAATCATGTTTTTTTGCTGTTTGTGTCCAGCATTGAATAGTTATTTCATCCATTATTTGACGTCTGGAATCATAGCTGGAATGTGATTGTGAATTTATGACTGAAATAAAGCTTTTCATCGGCTCGTACTTTCATAGACATACTCCCCCAGAAGGGGAAGCTGTTCATCGCCTCTTGCACATCGCCTCTTGCAATAATGCACGTCAAACATACTACACCAGTTCATAAATAAAAATCATGTTTGCTTCAGCATTGGAAACAATATTGTTTTAGGCTAACTTTATTAAAGATTATACACTTTCGTATTCAGATTTGAGGGGTTTAATACGAATTAACAAGACCGAGCAGACGTCTCTGCCTAAAATGTATTTCGCCAGCAAAAAACATAGAATAAATATAAATAAAATGCTTAATGGTACCAATTAAATCAGACTTCATAGTTAGAGTTGATACTTTCAGTGTAATTCACAAATTTATCGAATATATTCAGATTTTGAATATATCCTAGACTTTTGTCCACATCACAATGAACTTCTTCTTTCCTTGTTTTAATCTGTAATATTTAAGTGAAATATATTTAGCGTATATCTATAAATATTCTTTTTTTATTTATGAACAGGTGTATTACTAAGTGAAGGCCTGTGTTCAGTTGTTCCCCGCACAGTGTATCTGCACGGAAAGTGTGTGTGTGCTTGTGCGCGTCTGATAGTGTTAACTAACTACCTGATTCATGAATATGCCAACATATCTTCGTTAAAACGTAAAAATGTGTCGACATTGAGCACCATCAGAAGACATAAATGAACAAAGAAATAATTTTTTTACTAAATGTTCTTATATGCACACAAAGTGTTTCTGACTTTTTATAATAATAATGTTTTTTTGCTATTTGTGTCCAGCATTAAATAATTACTTAATCCATTATTTGACCACGGCTGGAAATAATAGCTGGAATATGATTGTAAATTTATGACTGAAATAAAGCTCTTTATCAGCGTGCGTGAACCTCGATTTGTGCGTGAACTTTCACTTTACAAAAAGGCAGCGTTTTGATCAAAAGGCTGAAAAACGTGTGCGATTTGTCGATTAAAAATCCCAGAAAGTCAACGGGTCTCGCAATAATGCAGATCAAACATAATACACATGTCCATAAATAAAAAGGAATATTTTAGCATATACGCGAAATACATTTCACTTATTATTTCACAATATTACAGATTAAAACAAGGAAATAAGAAAGAAGTGCTGGCGAAATACATTAGAGACGTCTGCTCTGTCTTGTTAATTTGTTTTAAACCCCTCAGTTATGCCAATTCCCCCATCAGTGAAACCGGTTTGATAACTTCACACCTACTGTGAATGAAAGGTGAGAAGAGGGATTACAGTAACTGGGGGTGTGCGGGTGTTCACTTCGGAGTGCACTGTCACATTGTCAGTGAGTAGACTAAAACAAAATCATGTCTATACTTCATGTAGAGTCTGAGAATTTATTTACCATAATCTTTGTTGTATTGTTTTTAATCACTCTATACACAACCTATGATTTCACCCATGTTATTTTACGAATGGAATATTTTTTATGGTACACTCTAAAAACTGCTGGGTTAAATGTTAAAGTGCTGGGTTATTTTTTATCTATTTATTATTATTTAGTAGATTGCCTGTTAGAAATACCCCAAATGAAATTAATCCGCTGTTTTAACCACTGCAGAGATAAATAAAATTTGATTTTGAACTGTCACATGCACAGTCATACACAGTACGATATGCAGTGAAATGCTTAGGCAACTGCCCTGATCTTAGAATAAAGAAATTAATATAACAAAGAAAGTAGAAATAGATTTAATTAAGAATAAAATAATAAAATATATGTACAGTAAAAATATACAATTTCCAATCAGAAAAATATAAGAAAATAAAAAATGTATGAAAAATATAAGAAAATATAAGAGAATAAGAAAAACCTGGGTGCAAATGTAGAAAAATATGTATACAATATAAGGAATATAAGAGAGCTTAGGTGTACCTAGGTGTACAGTATAGAAAATATGGGATATAAATAGAGATGTCCAGGGGGTGTGCAAGTATGCTGTAAAGTGTTTTGTACTTAAAGTGTCTTGTGCTATAGAATAAATAGTAATGTAGTGTGAGGGGTGTGCAATGATTGTCCCAAGAGTCCAGAGCGAGTGCAAGAAGCATGAGTGTGGATGTGTAAAGTGCATCAGTCAGTACATTTGGTGCGCTGGTTGAGAGACCGTATTGCCTGCGGGTAGAAGCTCCTCTTCAGTCTCTCTGTATTGGCCTTCAGGGAGCGGAATCGCTTTCCTGACCTCAACAGAGAGAACAATCCATTGCTGGGGTGGCTGAGGTCCTTCACGATCTTCCTGGCCTTAGTCCTTAGCACCGCGTGTTGTAGATCGAGTGCACGTCAGGGAGCTCGGTGTGGATGATGCGCTCAGCTGATCGCACAACCGTCTGTAGAGCTCGTCTATCCTGCATGGTGCTGTTCCCGAACCGGGTCGTGATGTTTCCCATCAGGATGCTCTCTATGGTGCAGGAGTAAAAGTTCCTGAGCACCTTGGAGGGCAGCCTAAAGTCTCTCAAGCGCCTGAGGTGGTATAGACGCTGTCAGGCCTTCTTCACCACGGTGTTGATGTGACAGGACCATGACAGGTCCTGTTTGATGTGGACACCGAGGTATTTGAAGGTGTCTACTCTCTCCACTGGACTGTTGTTGATGACAGGGGTCCGGTAGTTCCTCTCCTGCGTTGTGCTAAAGTCTACTACCAACTCCTTTGTCTTGCTGACGTTTAGAAGGAGATTGTTCCTCTGGCACCAGGTCTCCAGATTTCCAATCTCCTCCAGGTAGGCCGTTTCATCATTGTCAGTGATCAGGCCCACCACGACGGTGTCATCAGCAAACTTGATGATAGTGGTGGAGTTAGTAGAGGCTACGCAGTCGTGTGTGTACAGAGAGTACAGCAGGGGGCTCAGAACACAACCCTGTGGTGCTCCAGTGCTGACCGTGAGGGAGGCTGAGACATGTCCACCCATCCTTACAGCCTGTGGTCTGCCAGTTAGGAAGATGGAGATCCACTGACACAGAGATGAGCTGAGTCCCAGGTGTTCCAGCTTGGTGGTGAGTGTGGAGGGAATTATGGTATTAAATGCTGAGCTGTAGTCAATGAAGAGCATTTTAACATAATTCCCCCTTCTATTGTCCAAGTGTGTGAGAGATGTATGAAGAAGATGAGCGATAGCATCATCTGTAGAGCGGTTTGACCGGTACGCGAACTGTAGTGGGTCCAGTGTGTCTGGTAGTGAGGAGATGATGAAGTCTCTGACCAGCCGTTCAAAGCACTTCATCACCACTGATGTGAGGGCTACAGGTCTATAGTCATTGAGGGAAGCAGGATGTGGTTTCTTTGGAACAGGAACAATGATGGACTCGTTAAAGCATGTAGGGATCACCGACTGAGATAAGGAGATGTTGAATATCTCCGTGAACACAGGTGCTAGCTGGTCTGCGCAGGCTCTGAGGACTCAACCTGAGATGCCGTCTGGTCCTGCTGCTTTCCTGGTGTTCACTCTCTTGAAGGCTCCCCTCACGTCATGCTCGGAGATGATAAACGCGTTTCCGGTGCTGGCAGTGACTTCCTGTCTGTAGCCGTTAATGCCGCTAGCATTAGCAATGCCAGCATCTTTAGCTGCAGCCTCGAAACGAGCATAAAAGGTGTTCAGCTCGTCTGCCAAGGTCATGTCCGCGTTTGTCATACCGGATGTTGGTGCTTTATAATCCGTTATTGTCCTTAGTCCCTGCCACAGGCTCCTAGAGTCACTCTGTTGGAGTCGTGACTCTAGGTTTGTCCCGTAGCGCTGCTTCGCCTCCTTCACCGCCTTCCGGACGTTATATGACGCAGCCTTGTACGGGTCCATGTCCCCCGACGCAAGTCCCGCGTTGTAGGCAGCGGTGCGAGATCTCAGAGCGTCGCGGATGGTTTTATCCACCCACGGCTTCTGATTGGGAAACGTTCTGATGGTCGTTTTTTGCACGGTATCATCCGCTAGTTTCCCGATGAAACTCACAACAGCTTCCGTAAACACATTGACGTCACCAGAGCTGTTCCGGAACATGTCCCAGTCTGTGTCATCGAGTGCGTCCTGAAGCGTGGCCACTGATTGGTCCGTCCAGCGCGACCTCCCTCTGAACCGGAAGTTCCTGTTTAAACCTTTGTTTATATTTTGGCATGAGGAAGATGGCGGCGTGGTCAGATTTCCCAAACGGTGGACGAGATTGTGGCAAATAGTTAGTGTAATTAGCGGTAGTTTTCACTACTACTACTAATGATAATAAAATATTTGAAATAAAATATTTTAGATGACCGTTGTGTGGTATTTTTGTGTTAATTTGATTAAACTAAAAAAATTTTTAATTACTTGATATAATTGTATAATTTAATTATATATTTGTGTTTGTTGCATTTCTTTGGAAGTATCATCATTGCACGAGAGAAAAAAAATGAAGAATAAATACATATCAGTATTTAAAGTTTTAGCTCGACACGTTTATGAGCTCTGCTGCTTGCTGTCAATGGCATAAGAGTGTTAAAATTTTCACAGCTTCCCGCGAGCTGCCGCGGACGCGCACAAGATCCCTTACCTCGAAACATGCGTTCTTTAATGGCCAGATCTGTAAGGTGAGAAACCGCAATCGAGAATGTACTGACTCCCCCACTACTGACTGTTAGTGCTAAATGCTGTGTTTGAAGGGTTGTTTTTTTTTTTTTACCTGCGCAAATGTTTGTGTTAAAGCCAGCTCAGGCAAACCTGGCGAATGCAAGAGCACACACCTGTGACTTTGAGACGTTTACAGTACCTTTGCCATAGACAGTGTTTATTTTGCTGAAGATTACAAAACAGCCGTGTCATATAAAACAGTGCATCTTTAAAAAGCAATATTTACAATAGAACAAACTAGGATATAAGTGTTTGATGCATTGATCCACTCTGTATTAACAAAAGCCCTTATAAACATACACTAGCTACAGTGTACAATGTGTGTGCTGGTGGGGATTTGAAGATTGTTCATTTTCCATTGTGCCCCCCATTGTTTATCACTATCATTTTCAGTACATTATGAAGTCCGGTGATTAATGTACTGCAGAAGTCTTGGGTTACTTTTGTCTCCCAAAATACCTCTATGGCACGAATAAGCTCTTGTTTTGTGCCTGGCTTTGCCTCCTTTTGGATGAAGTCTTTCATGGAGTGCCAGACAAGCTCGATAGGGTTCAAATCCGGTGACTCTGGCGGAGTCTTCACCCAGTTGATTCCCTCTGACGCAATGCAGGATGCAGCAGCAGTGTGCTTTGGATCGTTATCCTGGAAGAAGCGATGATCCGATCCAAAATACTCTCGTATATATGGTCCTGCAGCTGCTTTGATGATCGAATTTTCAAAAAACTGTCTGTCCATAATCCCTTCAAAAATTACAATAGGCCCTGCTCCACATCTCGAAATCATTCCCCAGACATGGATCTTCAGTGGATGTTTAGGCCGTGGTTTTGAAGCAAAATGTCCCTTTTTGTGGAAGCTCTGTCTGGCATAGTGCTCCAGAGCTACTGTTGTTTCATCCGTAAACAAAACATCATGCCATATCTCTCCCGACTCCATCCACTGAAGAGCTTGATTTAGCCATGCCTCCTTACTGCGGTCTCTCATCATTGGGCAGAAACGAGTCTTTCCAAGTTTTCTGCGAGCTCGGCGAACACTAGTTAGACTCAGATGAACGCCGAAATCTGTGACAAGTTTCTGCTGCATGTGCCGGGCGGTCATCTCATCATTAGCCACTGTCATATTCTCAATAGCCATCAGGATATTGCTACAGAAATCAGAGATAACCATTAGACAACCGCAAACATAACTTGTGCTCTGAATTACAGTATCACACAGTTGTTCAGTATTTTCTAATTATTTTTATTACTAACTGGTGTAGTTTCTTTGGACAAGAACGTCGAGGATGTCTCTCCTTGTAGTGGTATCGCACAACACGAAGCTAAACTTTTATCCCCAATACTGCAAAATGCTGCTGCATCTGTTGTGCTGATTTTCCACAGGCCCGCATTTGATGAATCTGTTGTGAGCACAGTTGATTGATGTGTGGCATCTTCACAACACAATACTGTTGTTGAAAAGGTGAATAATTGCAGTGGTTGATCCGTGCAAAATTTACTAGCGCAGAAATGGGCGTGTTCCAACTAACTCATTCTGGTTGGCTAAAAAATTTGCAGATTACTAACCAATCAGATTCTATTTGGTCAGAATCGTACTCCAGGTTACAAATAAATAGCGCACAAATTTTTGAAACAATTAAATCGGGAATGGAAGCCGGCACATTCTACAAGACACAGAGACCACAACGTGTTTCAGCTACGGTAAGCAATTTGCTCCTTTTTTTTGGGTGTGAGTTCAGATATGTTAAGTGCTAATATTGTGTACAGTATGTGATTTGGTTTCATAATGTGTGACTGATTCATGTTTCTCTTCCGCAACCAAAAAGAGAAAGCAGAGGACACCTGCAGCATCCATAGCTACAGGAAAAGTGAGGATGGTGAAAAAGAAAGCGGTAAGTTGAATTGGTGTACTACATATTAAAATATAATATAAAAATATATATTTTTTGTATAGCATAATTAAATAATAACTTATTTTTTCAGGCTGTTGTTCTCTCTCGTCACTGCCAGTTTCTACAGAATCTTTTGAGAAGCGACTAGCTGCTGAAGTCCGGGACCTCCGAAGTCGACTGACAAAAATAGAACAACGGCCGGCCCAACCCGAGGTAGTGGGGCTGTGTGAGGGGTGCGCGAATAATCAGATCAAAATCGCGGCCCTAAAGACTCAGCTGGCGGCTGTGACCCAGAGACTGGAAGAGCTAGGCAACCAGAGAACCTCCATTCCTCCAGAGATCACCTCTGCCCCTCCACGACCCTCCTGTGGACGTCGGCTATTTGGGTACCCAGACTCGGATGCGGACGATGCTGAACTGACCATCTCACCAGCATTTTTAACGTCCACTCCAGCCTGTCCTCGCAGCCTTAACCACAAGAAAAGCACACAACTTTCAGATGTGCCTCTCAGGCCTCTGACTGCTAAAAGGGAGGAGAAATTTTACAAAGAGTGTTTCCAGAGAGGAGAGCGTCGCCCAGATGTGTATGCAGCCAGTGTCTTCATGGCGCTATGTCCATTTGAGGCCTACCAGAGCTGGGCAAAACAGGTGAACTGGACTGGGACAAACGGAAAAGCCAAATTGCCCAAGAATTTAAAAGACAAGGTGCACGAGTGTGTCTTACAGAGATTTCCGGATCTGACAGTGGACCACTGGTTTCGAGTCAGAAGTAAAATTAACGAAAGACTGAGAAGCCCTTGTAAACAAAGCCCTGAACAGCCACGGGCTGGCTTTAGCAACAATTGGTGCTTGTTTGCATTTTTTGTGTGTACTGTATATATATTTTCAAATGTTTAAATAAAACTTGATTTCAGAATGTAGAAGGACCAGTCTCACACAGAATGGCAACAATTGCAGCATGGAGAAAGGTGATCTCTTTCTCTCTGCTGTCCCATTTTATACACAAACATTTCTGCTAACATAATCAACGCCCCGTACATGAAGTTTCAACATTCAAACTCACAACTCTTTATCTGACCCAGACCAGATGTCCATACATTATCATTTATTCAGGGACAATTATAATCAGGTTCTTTCTGTACTATTCTCGGCCTTGTGTTTCTAAGCTTCGACAAACAAGTTTAAAGCTTCTATAGTCTACATGGCACAATTACAAATTAATACATAATTAAAATGTGTTTTTTCCATTACAATTTCTCCCTTTTGTCATTCTATGACAACCTAAAGATTTTAATTTTACAATTCAAGACTATACTAATAAAGCCGTGCATTAGGTAATTTTCATTAGACATTGTCTCTCCAACTTGGGTTTTAAAACATCATGACTAGCACTCTAATGCACACAGACGACACTACAGCTGTTTTTATGTTTTTATATGTTTTTAAGACCCCTGACACAAAAGCATTTTAGAAAAAAAATCTACTTAGATTATATATACACTTCACAATTCTCTAAAGATTTACATTCTGTCTTCTTCCATATCAGGATCTAAGTCACAATCAGGATAATAGTCACTTAAATTTTGAAACCTGTTAGAAATCGGGTCGTCCCAGTCATCAGATGAGCCAGGTTTTAGTTGTTTTATTTTCTTGTTAGTCAGTCATAACATTTGATATGTTACAGTGTTCAGAACTAGTCCCTGTATACATACAGGGTGCTAAACAGAGGCCTATCAAAACTAGAATCACAATTGGTAGAACACTATAAACCAACCAATAACCCCAGGCTCCCCACAACTGCGTTAACCTCGAGATCCAAGACTCTACTTGGGGAGGTGTTTTCAAAGCCTTTTTCATGTGGTGTATGATGTTGCTGATATTCTGATGATTATCAGATATGTATAAACAACAACAACAAGAGGTGTTTAAAATCTTACACACTCCACCTCTCTTGGCTAGCAAAATGTCCAATTTTGTCAAATTCTATTTTGAATCGTGATCTCTCTAACCTGCTTAAGTTCATCGTTTACTAATTGCAGAGCATTTACGGTGTCACTTTTTAGTGTCAGTAACATATCTGCTAAACCATTTACCTTGTTTAAGGCTACTGTTGTTTCTCCACCGAGGAAGAGTGACTAGCCCACATTTGCCCCTGGGCTAGTCCACGGGTTTGCTAAAGTGTAACCTTGAAATTTAACAGGGACATCTCTTTTCCCTCTATTCTCTGACATCCGCGGCTCCCATGGATCTTTTAAACTGACACATTAGGGGTTACATACAGTATGCAGGATAAGATGAGCATGCCCAATTGAAAGAACTGTGTAAAGTCGCATATGCGATTGACCCAGACACCCACATTACTGTATTTGTAGTTGTCCCTTCATACAGTTATTATTTGTATATAATAACTGTATGAAGGGACAACTACAATCATTTGGAAAATAATTACCATCTATACTACATTTAGGTGACCTACCTTTTGAACGATTGGTTATACAAATGTAAGTGGTGCACTCAGACCATTCAAATCAGGTTCCTCATTTTCCTTTTGATCTTAAACAACATAAGTGTCTCCTTTTTGCCAAGGGACCACATAGGGGGAATTGTCTCCATATTCCTTAACAGTCAGCGAGGTACAATAACTCCCTGGGGCATCAAAACATAGGTTATTGGTATAATTACACCCAGGGACTGCTGAGTTTGGTCTCCCTGTTTGTTTTTAGTATACCGATATCTGCAGGATGGCCATGGTCGTTATTAGTATGATACAAGACGTGTTGTTCTGCATTTGCTTCTGCTGCTGTGACATTATTAAGGGGCAGTGCTGCCCAGCTTGAGGACATGGCATGGTATTGTATATGTCTGTCATATTATCAGCAATGTCTAATGATAGAGCACAACCCCAATTCCCAGCACATCTCCTAAGATAAGCATTATGACTTTTTATCATACTGCCTCCTCTCTTTATTCTAGTTAAATGTATGTGGCTTGAGTTTGCTATGTCCTTCACAGTGTCCTTTTATTTTTTGAGTACTCTGGCTTCATCTTAATTCCTTTACCTACAGTACAGTATATTATGTGCAACACAAATGCACATACTATTGCCCATTCCCCCTTTTGACACATGGTCTTTACCCGTCTGTCAACTTAGCATAAAAAGGAAATAGCTTTTTAGTAGACATGGCTTGTGATTGAGGTTGTACCAAACCCCTTCTGTGAAAACACCGCTTTTCTCCAGAGTGTTTTCTCTACTGGAGTGGCTGTGCTCTGCAGCTCTTCAAGGTTAGCTGTGGGGGTGAGAGCATCACACACACACACACACACACACACACACACACACATTATGGTTATAGTAAAGGGGAAGTTTGGCCTCTGCCTTCGCTGCTGCATCTGTTTTTCTGAAATAGAATCTAATTTGTTAGTTGAGCATTACATTTACACTTTTAAAATTTCATGTGCTATCACCACGGCAAACTCCTGTTAGCACCTGTTTCTGTATCACGAAATGTTGATCCATCCACGTTCATTTTATATCCGGATTCTGTATTGGCACTTACTGTGGATCAATCCTAGGGGAACAAAGTTGTTTAACATTAGGTAAAGTAGCAGTGGTGTTCTCCTCTGGTAAGGTAAGGGTTATGCAAAGGAGGTAGGATTAAAGACAAGAGGGAAATGGTCCCAGGACAGGGTCCAAGGCAAGGAACTTGGTTCCCTGCAGACTTGGGCCCATATTCCCAAAGCTTCTTAAGCCTAAAAGTTGCTCCTAGTGACGAAATTCTAAGAAAAATCTTAAAATTAGAGCATTTTCTTAGAATTTCTCCTTCAATTTAGGATTAAATCTTAGTAAAGATAAAAATTATTCACAAAACATCTTAGCCCTAAAAATAGCTCCTAAGGTAAAATTTGTTAAGAGTAGAGAGTGTGGAAGAATTTTTTATCTGATTTTATGTGACATATCCTACTTTTAAGAAATAAAAAGATACCTCAGCTTGCAATAATGGGAGGCTTGCATGAGAAACCGAGCATATAGGCCCCTTGGAATGTGCCTGTGTAAGCAATCCGATCTATACATTGAGGCACCCTGTACTGTGAAACTTAATGAAACCCAGATGTTTTATGTAAAGTAAGCGCGGGAAAACTGTCCGCCTTTGTCTAGGATCAGTATTTAAGCAAGAAGCCGTCGGGAGTCGTGGTGCGTTCTGCAGACCTCCCGACTTTGTTGATCAACCAATAAAGTTGTAACCTTCTGAAATCAAAGCCTGAGTCGTCAATTAATTTCCACGACATCCTGGCGCTGCGAGCAGGGTTGGCAAAGGGGCAAAGGCGTGGCTGATCACCATGGGCATCCTTGGCAGGCAGCACAAACAGGTGGCCACCTAAAAAGGTAAGCAACTTTTGCTTATGTACTTAGTTTGTGTTGTTTGCTGGGATAACCCATGGTGGTATGGACGCTTGATAAAGACCTCTCCAACTCCAAGTAATTTTTGAATGGGCTTTGTTTTCAGAAGGAAAATGCATGCATCAGTTTACTAACCGTTGAATGGTAGTATTTGAATAGTAACTGGTAAAATAAGCAATGCATTGGTCTGTTTTGCTGTCAAGGGGGCTTTGATAGATGGTAGTAATAACAGACAGGTATGAGGAAGCGCATTTGAAGGTCTATCTGTGTTGCTAAGAGAGCTTTGATAGATAGCAATGCATACCGGTAGATAGACGCTGTATTGATTTGTACTCATTGTCATAGACGGATGGCAGTGGAGTAAGTTAATAAGGAATTGCGCTTAATTAGTAATACTGCTTGTGTGAGGATCCGCAGTGGTTAATATAAATATATCCCTTTTATGAGGATCGTACTTAGGTATGTCAAAAGAATTGTGTAGCCACCTAAACCGTATAGTATGAGCTTGTGGCTTTTTATTCATATCTTTTTATGTGGAACGTACAGTTGTACGTCAATGGTTTTGGTTGCTGCTGATTAATGGATTGTATGAGGTTATAGCAGCAAATTTATATCTTTTTTTTATGAGGAGCACAGCTTGGGTGCCATTAAGTTGTAAGCAATTGCATCGTTTGTGTTTAATTGATGTTGTACTGTTCAATACTGTTTGATATTGTCTGAGTGAATGAGAGCTCTATGTGTCTGTGTGTGTGTGTCTGAGTGGAAGTGAGAGAGACAATCTGGCTGAGTGATACCATAAGCTCCGTGTCCAGGAAACCGGCCTGAAACCCCCGAGGGAGTTGCAATCTGCCAGAGGGGGGTCGGCTGCTGCCAGACCGGAGACGTTTGTGTGAATGAGCCCTTATAGGACTAGACAAATTAATAGATTAAGTTGAAATAAAGGGACAAGTTTATGAGCCCTTCTAAGAAAATAGATAAATAGGTAGATAAATAAAATAAAAGGGACAAGTATGCTTGAATGAGCCCTGATTAGGACCGGGGACAAAATATGCGTGAATTAGCCCTAATTTCCAGGAAATAAGGGACATAGTATGAACATATAAATAAAGAGATAGTGTGGAGTGGTAAATGTATGTGGTGAATGTATGTGAACCCAATATTAATACTGTGGCATTCATCGGTTGTTGTAAAATAATATTCGCTATGTATAAAAATAATGTGCTTTGTGACAAGTACTATCAGAAAAGTAGTGAAACATTGTATATTGAAGAGTGACTATCATTGCTAAGATTTGTTAATGAAGGTGGATGGTTAGGTGATCATATAATTTTGTACGTAGCTGCAAGTAAATTTAGTTACTAAGTAAGTGCATAAGCATAAAGTAATACAAGAATATTTTGGTTTTGGTGGCAGAGGCCAT
>JAAGKR010009547.1:0-26285 GCA_011419295.1 Clarias macrocephalus | reverse complement strand
TTTTTTTTTTTTAAACAATCTGCCTTATAGGTGTCAGTAACATAATGGTTAGCATTGTCGCCTTGCACCTCCAGGGTTGAGGGTTCGAGTCCCACCTCAGGTCTGTATGCATGGAGTTTTCATGCTCTCCCCATACTTGATGGATTTCCTAGTTGAGTTCAGATTTTATTCGTCACATATACATTACTGCTCAGTGAAATTCTCTATTCTTTGCATATCCAAGCTTAGTTAGTAGGCAGGGTCATCCATTACACAATAGCCCTGGTGCAGACAGGGTTAAGGGCCTTGCTCAAGGGCTCAACAGTGGCAACCTAGTGGAGCTGGGGCTTGAATTGCCAAATTTTTGATTAGTAACTGAGAGCCTTAACACACTGAGAGTGATTCAAAATGGCTCTTTAAAAAAAAAAAATTTGGTGTGTGAATTTTAAATGAATTAAATCTAGGTACGGATCTGACATTTATTTCAGTGCTTCATTTAGTCTATAAATGCTGCAGTATGCTGCTATGGTCATTTTCACTTAATAGGAGCGGTTTAGAAGTCCAAGGTTCATAAGAACACACTGTGACTCACAATAACACACAAAAGCTTCTATGTCTTGTGAGTGTTTAGTGCAGTGCAGGGAGTGACTAGCAGAGTGCATTGGCTCTCTCCTTTTTTAGACGTGAAGGATGACTGGTGCTATCGTTCGGTGCAGAGAGAGAGAGAGAGAGAGAGAGAGAGAGAGAGAGAGAGAGAGAGAGAATGTTTTATTAATAGCCACTGAGGCACAGAGGAATATCTAACAAGGCCAGTGTGTGAGTAAGAAAGTGTATATGTGTGTGTGTGTGTGTGTGTGTGTGTGTGTGTGTGTGTGTGTGTGTGTGTGTGTGTGTGTGTGTTTTGGGGGATGACAAGCATGCAAAGGATATCTTTTCTAGATCGCCGACAAAACAACACAGTTTATCTGAATCAGATTTGAATCCAGCAAACCCAAAGGTGAAAGGTTGTGTTTGCAGTTGGATTTATTCCTCATGACAGAGACATGCACATACTTATCTATGCCAACATTACTCTGGTGACCCCCTACCCCCCACACACAGACGGGTACTGACCAATGAGAAGTATATACATAGATACAAAGACAAATGGAATATCAAAATGTACATTTAGTTAAAATGTGTTTTTGATATTTGAATGAAATACTCAAGCAGTTGTGCATATTGAATTAAGGCCACGGTGAGAAAGAAATCTGCTACCGATGACCTTTAGAATATTTTATCTCTGCACTGCATGTGGGTCTAAGCTGAACTGAGTTTTGCACTCATCTTTCTGGCTTTATTTGAAGAAAATAGTAGCTGTTGCTCAACTGCAAGAACATGAGTAATGTGAAAGTTGGAGCGTTTGAGGGATAGCCTTAACTTGCACAGCTTTATCAAAAAGCCTTTGAACAGATTTTGCGATAATAAAACTCTTGGTTGTGGGCAGATGACAGAATTTATTCGGTTTCATCTTGGGTCCTTTCCAGGAGCTCCATCTTGAAGTCTGAGCCCTGACAGCAGCATTTTATCGTCTTTGATTACAGCTGATTTGGAGTATTATTTTACAATTTATATTCAGATTTTATATGCCAGACATGAGCCAACCAAAGAGGGCAGTTAGCATGCATCGTTTACTTTAGTCTGATGTCTTCAGTCTAATCTTGGGTTCTGCTTCATCACTGTATATACAGTATACTGACTTATTTTCTATTCTACTTGAGCCTACGATATTTTCTTCATTCTGAACTGGTGTTCACTTGTAATCATTTTCCCCATGCAGCTAATTAACTAAAGTTAACGCAATGCATTTTAGTTCGCTTTTCTTAAATTGCCCCAGCTTGCTGAAGTTGAAATGAATCATTTATAGAACCTGGCAGCTTATGTTTCCTTTCCTTCCAAAAGCTCCACACTCACAAAGTTTGACTCCTATAAACAGGAAAAGCGTAGACAAATCCAAAGTAAACTGCTTGAAATGCTGTTCATGTTTCCCCATGGAAGTGGCCAAAAAGCAGTTTTGCCACACTTGATCTAAATCAAGATAGAGAATTCTATCTTGGTTTGAATATCAGACCCATCAAATAAGCCTTTTTAATGTAATCTCAAATCTGACTAGCACAAATGTGTTAGCACAGCCCGTCATGCTATGTAGCTAATGCAATAGAGTAAAACAACTATAAAAATGATTCTTTAAGTAATCGGGTTTAAATACTCTCTTAAATGAATACTGGGATTATTGTCTTCCACTGAGAAACTGCAATGCAGTTTGAACAAATGAAGCTTTCAAATATTTTTCCCCCTACAGATTTGAGTTAAAGCCAGAACTTACCAGCCTGAGTCACTGTGCTAATGAGTGTCTGCTAGCAAACGGCATGATTAATGCTTCACATTTGGAGCTTGTTATAACTTCTGAATGAAAAAAGGTTATGGTTATATATCCAACAATCAACCATAACAAGGTGAAGTGAATAACATATATTTTGTTATTACATTAATTATTATTATCTGTCAGGGGTGGGACATATTACGGCGCAAGTGAACAGTTTTCCAAGGTGATGTGTTGAAAACAGGACAAACAGGGAAAGCATAAGGATCTGAAATACTTTAGCAACAAATTGTGATGGCTAGATGAATGCTTTAGAGCAACTCTAAACTGCCAGGTCTTCCCTAGAATGCGCATGTGAGGACAACTGAAGAACTGGAGCATGGAACAACAAAAGGGGCGAGTGGCTTGTGAATAATGTTTTCAGGTCTGATTCATGAAGGCCCCACCTCACAACTTACAGGACTTTGAGGGTCTACTGTTAATGCCTTCATACCAGATACCACAGCACACCTAAATGCTAAAATGACACATGGCTAAAATGAGCAGAACTGTTTTGGCAGCACGAAGGGACCTACACAATATTAGGAACATTTAATATTTTAATCCCTTATATACCTATATACCCATCAGCCATAACATTAACATCAACTAGCATTAACACATTTACATTGATCGGTAATTATATACAAGCAAACTGGTAACAGGACCATGGACACCCAAGGTTCACCCATATCTGCAGGGATTAAAGGTCACCCTATCCGTTCTGATCCCACAGAAAAACAAATGCAGCACAAATTGCCAAAAAAAAAAAAAAAAAAAAGTCGTTGCTTGCCTGTGAGAATAAGTTACCAGAACACCACAGCCTGTCATGTACAGGGTCCAGCAGGCAAAGTGCCTAAAGTTGCCGACCTGGCATCCAAACTCCCCAGATGCCAAATCAATCGAGCACCCATGGAAAGCGCTAGAAAAACAAGTCCGCCCCACCCCACAATCCCCAAAGGATCTGCTGCCAATATTGTGGTGCCAGACAGCAGAGCACAGCCCCAGAGGCCCTGTGAAGCCGTGTTCCAAGGGGCCAGAGCTGCCCAGGTGGTACAACGAGATCCTACGTTATTTGGGTTTCGCGTTGCAATGTCAAGGCTGATTGGTGATATATTTCTTTTACCTTGTGGTCAAAACAGGAACAGCATTACAATATGTGGGGCCCACTGGGGGATGACTCCCGCTGCCCATTGCTTTTACATTTTTAGTGGAGAAGGAGCAGTAGACAGGTCTGTTAATGACCAGTGTAATGTTTTACACCAAATTGAGCTAGTCTAAAAAATGCTCCAAGGACAATAAGTTTTTGTTTTATTAATAGCCACCGAGGCACAGAGGAAAATTTAAGACCAATTCAAAGTGTGACAGTGTGTTCATGAGATACCCAATTGCTATTTTAGGTAAGATGTATTGCAAGGATTGGAAGAGGGAAAGACAGATGATAGTTTGGAACATCCCTTAAATATCAGAAATTAAAAGAGTACCACCCTGTTTTCTATGCTTTGGTCGTGAAAAACATGTCTCCTTTATTCAAAGCTTGACCATTTTGCATTGTCTATTGTGCCATTTTAAAAACGCAGTTGGGATGGAAACCTGGCAACTCTGGACAATTATATTTCCTCTGTTAGCACATTGCACCCTTACAGTATTAAGTAAGTTACATGTAAAAACCTTTAACTTGCATATGTCTGCGTCAGCCACATGTTTTTTAAAAATATGAATTTGAATGTTTCAGCATAGATAACTGTGCGGTATGTTTGAAACGATCATTTTTATAGGAAGTGATTGTCAACTAAATTTTTACTGATAATATTAGCGCAAACATGACATTAAACATAACCTTTAAATTTTTTATTTTATTTTATTAAAAAAGCATATTAAATGCTTACATAAAACCACACTTGGAATATAAAACACTACAACTAACACGAACTGCAGCAGATTGAGAGTTTTTATAAGGCAAAGTTGTGGTAATAAAATAAATGTCATTTATTTCTTAGAATTTAAAAAGCCACTGAAACACAGTCTGGGACTAAATCACACCAACAAGCACTAAGAAGCGCACCAGAAAATCAAGCCCAATCATTTACGTTAACTCCTCAAATTTGTACAGAAATTGTTTTTTAGTTCAGAACACAGCTGCAACACCCCACTTAGAGATTTCGAACATTTCCATTGTAAATACCATTAGCGTTGTTTTAACAGGTTCCAGATTTGCGTTCCTATTATTTGATTGTGCTATTGAGTATTTTGGTTGCTTTGTTTTACTCCTAAATACTTAGTCCATCAGATACCTTCCAGCTACTAACAGAACTACGCAATAGTTACCAGTATATAATAACTCTTAGCTTATTTAGCCAGCATAAATCTTATGAAAACCAAATTGCTGAGGAAGCCGAAGAAAACGGATTTAGCTGTAACTCATTGCTGATCATCACTAGACATCTAGTCGTTCCCTGATTACATCAATATCAATGCTGACATGCAAATCTGATTTGCTCACAAGGGTTAGTTATGAGGAACTTCAGCACTGAGCAATTGTATGCAATTATTATTATTTTTTTTTAAACAGATAAATGCCATTTTCAAGTTAACTGATGGGTCTGTATAATTCTTTAATCCACTGCTTGGACCAAAAAAAAAAAAAAAAGCCAAAAAATTGCAATTTCAAAGGGGTCAAATTATTGGGCTGCATCAATCAAAGGAAACAAACTAAGGAGATTTAAAATTACTGGAACTTGATTAAGAGCTTCTTAATACATTATCAAAACCTGGAGGGATAGTGCTGAACCATCAACTTTGTGGAAGAAACAAGATTTTTTTTTTTGAAGGGGGGGGGGGGTCACCTATACACTTGAAGTTGCTTGGTTAAAAAGATAAATTCAGCAGTAAAAAATCATAGCTATGTTTAATAGTGAAAGTAAGAGCACCTCCATATGCACAAAATGCCAAGAGAATTCATAGGACTGGGACTAAACAGCTGTGTGGCAATAAGAAAACCACTTGTTTGTGAGACTAATCGGGAAAAAAAAAGCTTCAATTTACTAGGGACCATAAAGGTTGGACTTTAAAGCAATGGGAAAAGGTCATGTAGTCTGATGAGTTCAGAATGACCCTATATGAGAGCGATGAGCACATCAGGGTAAGAAAGCAAGAGCAATGCACCAATGCATAGTGGCCACTGTACAAGCCACTGAATATACTGAATTACCAGGTTATCCCATTAATGCGGTTTTTCCTTCCCTGATGGCACAGACATATTCCAGGACACACATTGTGAAAGAGTGGATCTGGGGGAATCAGGAATTAATTTCACATATGAACTAGACATTACACTGTGTGTAATCAAAGCTAATTGGGATTGAATGAAATCTTAATGTGTGAGACTTTTTTTGACCAGCAGTGTACATGCCACATTCTGAATCCTAAATCATATGTGATTTGTGACAATTTGCAAAAATGGAGATATCTGTAAAACACCAAATACTGACTCTGTTCGTATGTAAATAAATTTCTATAAGCCTAGAAACAAATTGATAGAATATTGAGCTTTAAAAGGGGTGAAAAAAGTACTGAGAAATTATACTTAATTGAAACTACAGAAATGTCAAAACCTTACTTAACTGAAAACAATTACTAAGCCAAAAAAAAAAAAAAAAAACTTTTAGTCAAAGCTGAATCTTTTGAAATGCACTCAAGGATCTGAAAGTAAAACAAGTTTGTAACTAAACGATACTGTTCGTGGTGTCTTAAATTTTACTCAATTAAAATGTTTTCAGCTAAAATGATTCAACTTGTGGAGCAACCATTTGCTGTCCTTCCTATGAACTTGGCATTGCCAAAATTGAGTAACACTACACAACATGATAAATTATCTTTTATTACAAATTAATTTATTACATAATTAATTAATATTTACCATTAGCTAGAATTTGATAATTGGCTAAGAAAATCGGCAAAAATTTTTTGTTGTTAGAAGTCATTCACTGTGAGGAAAAAAGAGAATTTTAATCAAATCTTTGCTTACTTTAACCTATGTTCAAAACTAAAATCTAGAGTCTAATCCAGTTTCAGAGACACGTGGATGGTAGAGCTATCAATCAAAGGTAGACTGTTGATTCAATTCAATTCAATAGAACTAAAGTAAGATTTGTCTCAAGAAGGTTTATTTCTTGCAAGCTTTTAAGTTAGTATTTTACACTGAAATGTTGTATCAGTTGTTTAACTGTCATGTCTCATACAAAGCACTGCGATAATTACATCAAAATCTCAATATAGACCCATGCAATTATATTACATTGCACGGTTCTTTATTACTGCATTTTATCACAGGTAATATCTGCACAACTGGGATTTCATTAATAATTTAAGTTTTTTTTTTTTAAATAATTGTGAGGTGCTAAATTTTACCAAACATTCTCCAAATCAGATTATTTGTGCAATTTTTTCGGTGTTACCCTGGATAAATACATTTGAATACAAAATTGCTAGTTTAATAGTTGCAGTAGTAGAATTTCTTTTCCCTTTTCATTCATTCATCTTCTATATTGATTATCCTGTGTGCAGGTTCACGTGGGCCTGGATCGTATCCCAGGAGACTTTTGGCACAAGGCGGGGTACACGCTGGACAAGGCACCAATCCATCGCAGGGCTAACTGCTGCTATTTATGTATAAATGCGATAAATGTAGGTTTGTATTCTCTGCAATAGCTTATATATATATATTTTATGGAACTAATCAATTTTAGACCACTTAATTTTCCTAAAGTTAAAAAGAGTGAATCGATTCTGAATCGAAAAAACTGGCCGGCAAAAGATTCAATTGCATAACTGATTAAAGCTCTATTAGGTGCTGATGGCTGTAGGTTCAAATCTATTAATGCTTTTTGATTGATTTATTTCTGGCCATTTGATTAGTTGATTACTGGATGAGAAAGGAAACAAAAAATATATATTTTTTGTCTTGGAAATGTAATTAAGTAATAGAACAAATATTCTACTTCATGAACACTCATTAACAAGGTAAAGTAGAAATGCCTCAAAAATAATAAGTGTGTTAAGAAAGTACAATTAACTCAAGTGTTTTCCATCCCTGCATATAATTAATTATTTGGCAAAATTACATTGCATAACAACAAGAACAGACAAGTCACTGAAAAATAAACCATTTCTCTGAGTAGTGTAAGACACCTAAACATAATTATTGCTGGTTAAAGAGCCACAGGACGAACGCTGTCAACACAAGCATATCCAAATTGACAAATAAGCTAATCACTGATTGAAGGTGAAAATGTGCATATTGGTATTATTATTATTGCTACATTAACAGTGTCACAGCCTCATGCATCATATTTATGCGAACATCTGTTTGAAATAATGCACCCGTGATGAAGATTATTGCTATATAGAATGTCACTGGTGTGCGTTTGTTTTAGGCGTACCCCCAATTCTTATGGAGATGAATCTCCTCCTCTTGCCCAGTCACTGCAAAGTAACGGTTTTCACACTCCTCCCATCGACGGATCTTTCCCTCATCTACCAGGATAAACTTCCACTCAACTCGGCTGTCTAAGGGAAGACTGATGGTGCGGAACCAAAACCCATCCTCAACACTCGTCAGAGGGACAAAGCTCTCCCAGAACCCAAGCTCCTGCTGGTTCCCAGTTACAGCCAGAACCTGGTTAGGGGAGTGTGTGATGTAGTGAACTCTGAAGCTGACCTGTACAAGCTGGGGCATTGGCAACACCATTCCTACTTTCTTATTTAAAGGATCCCCTTCATCCTTAGCGGCACCACTGGTGGTGTCTTCTTGCACGTCTTTCTTGTCTTGGTGTGACATCATCTCCTGAACAGGAAGCCCAAAACTGGTGGTAGCTGCAACGGGAGAAGAAGAAATGTCGGTCTTGACTGCATTACTCGGTGTCTGAGTCAGCCAGGGCAGGTCTCTGGTGTCTGGAGGTCCAGTGCTAAGCCACTCATTGCTGTCCATAATGGCTTCCATGATACTGATCTCATTCTTCTTCTGGCTCACAACTGCTGGCGTGACCTCCGTTTTATCCTTACTCTCTTCTCCGAGTTGCAGAGGAGCTAATGAGTCCCCTTGCAAACCAGGCACAGTAAAGCCTAGGTAGTTTTGGGGTGGATTGGGGAGAATATGGTCAAATCTGCTGCTCAGCTGCTGCTTGGTGGCCAAAGGGTCATCAGTGTTGCACACCGTTGTCTGCAAGCTATTGAGGTCCTCATGGCTTTTGACATCTTGATTAGGCCTTCCTTTCTCTGAAGTCAAATTATTTGTGAGAGCCGACTTTTCATCATGGCAATTGGAGTCAAGGTCCTTCGTTGGAATCGCTGATTCCGTGTCCTCCACCTTTGTCTTTGTAGGCAAAGCATCTGAACTTGTGGAATCAGTGGAAATATGGGACACTGTTGTAGTAGCTATAACTACTTCCTCCTCATTAGGCTTGTTCACAATTTCTTGAGATAATAGAGTGTTGTCTGACAGATCTTCCACAGACTGGGACTTTTGAACAGGATTATTTTTAGCCTCCAAAAGCTCCTGGGCACTCTCAGTTTCAGATGGCTCATCCGTGTCTACATGCGGTTCAATCTCAGACTCGTCATCATCACAAGTACTTTGCTTCACACCATTCTCAGGCTTGGTTTCCGGGGGTCTGCTGCCGTTGTCCTGATCAAACAAATCTGACTGCACACTAATACTCTCAGCAGGATCACGGACATTGTGCTTGCATTTCATATGATCCTGGCCAGCTCCAGTGGCATCTCCAACATTAGAATCAGACAGAGGTTCTACAGTAGGTTCAATCACATTCTCATGGGAGGCTTTTCTTTGTTTTTCCTCCAGAAGTTCAGATGATGTTTGTGTAGGTTTCACAGGCCAGTCCTTAGAGTCTCCATCCTCACTTCCTTTGAGGGGGAAAAGCAAAAAAGCTAAATCAGAATTATCCTTTTTAAAACTAAGTACAGTGAACTTATTTTAAGAAAAGCTTTACTTGCACCACTCGAATTCTAATGGACTAAATACTCCCAAGTAATTTTGTTCCTATTTTCTATTGTTTATACTATAAGCTCATCTCAGTTTTTAGGAAGTCTACAGATTTAAATCATACAGACACATGAATTCTAACTATTAAATAATAGCAATATAAGCTAATCTTTTTGCCTGTTGATTTTATTTAATTGTTGGAGAACTGTGGAAATTTCTACTTTTATTTATTTATTTATTTATTTAGATTGAGCTGTAGAGTGGGTTGCATTGCCACCTAATGGCTTCAGAGTCCCCGGTTTAATTTTAAGCTCAGGTTAATCTTTAATGTTTTACTGTGCATATTCTTTCTTAGTGTGCACAGTCATCTCAGACCAGTAGGTGCCCTGGTTACTTTAAATTGCCTTGAGGTAAGTGAATATACACTGCGTATGCAGCTGTGTGTCTGATATTCTATGCCAAGTGTATTCCTGCATCACACAGTGATTTCAGAATTGGCACCAATTATGTTCACAGGCATGTCAAAGAGTCTCTTAAATTTGGAATTAAAAATGTAAACTTAAATAATAATAACTATTAGTAGTAGTATTATAAATAGGGCCAGGTTCAGTTCCCAGCCAGTACCTAAACCTCACACACTGGATGCAGTGCCGGTCCCAAGCCCGGATAAAATGGGAGGGTTGCGTCATGAAGGACATCAGGCATAAAACCCGTGCCAAGTTGTGTGTGGATCGAAGGGTGCGCTGTGACAACCTCTCTATGGGAGCAGCCAAAGGACCAACAACAAGTAATAGTATTAAAACGATTGTAATTTTGAGAATATAAATATTATATTGTAGAGCACATTTACCTTGGCCTATTGTTTCTGATTAAATAATACACAAAAATAAATATGCCAAAAAAAAACCTATAAAGAAGGGTTTAAGGGGAAAGTACTGATAAGAAGAATTGTATGTTATATCGATGAGGAAATCTGATCATGTGACTGCCTCTCAGCTCTTTAACCCAGTGCGGGTCACGTGCACACCATCTGACGTCATCTGGATAAATCTTTCTTTTATGTCCTTCATATTAATTCTCGACTTCCGGCCTAGGTCGGATGTTTAGACATGACTACACAGGAAACAGTTTGTTAAACTGTAACTAAAACGCCAAAAGCAAATAGGCGAGAAATTAACAAATCATTAGGGAAAGCTCAACAGGTACAATATTTAAGAAAATAACTATACAGGATTTATTAATCAGTTAACAGTTTATTAACAGTTGTTAAAAATTATCCTTAGAGGAAACGGTTATATGTTAACAGTGACCACTAGTTGTTGCTTTTTCCACCATGAGACGGTCAGCACGTGAAGGCAGCATGCGCTGGCCTTTCTCCAAACACACACACACACACACAACACCTGTTTCAGTGCCAACTTCACCCTTATGCCATTTCTCTTCTAATTGTTTCCCCACTCGTTCATGTTACCTGTTGACTTGTTGCCCCACTCATCTTCCTCTTCTTCGCCCGGTCCAGTCGCTTCCTTCACCGTTTCGCTCGCGCTCTCATCACCGCCCCTTTTCCTTCGTTGACCTTTAACGGCTCGGTAAATGAGAAACGCACCCCACACCGACAACGAGGCGATAATGATCACCAGCACGGCGGCCGCGGGTTCCCAGCCCCCGATCACACCGAAACGGCGGCTCATATTGACGGCAGCCGTGCAAAAGGTCGTCACGCGCGTCTCTTGAACGTGGAGCGCGCGCGTGGCTTCATTCCACGCGCACTGTTCAGAGCCGAGCTCGTGTTGCAGCGCAGATATATAAAAACCCTCCGTGTCCGCAGTCAGGTGAGCTCTCTGCCAATAGGCTTCTCTCTCTCTCGGTCTCACTCTCCCTCCCCTTCTCTATCTCGCTTCTCACCCCGCTTTGTCTTTCTCTCCTCTCATTCCACTTCTCTATGAGCTCCTGGGTCTAGGTTTTACAGAGTGTTGCCTTCACACTTATTTTCACTGCTTTATCTCAGGGACTCCAGAGTCTATCAAGACCTGAGAAAGGCTAAATACACAATTAAGATTACTCACTCACTCATTGTCTATACCTCTTTATCATGTACGCGGTCAAATGGGGGCCTGGAGCCTGTCCTAGGAGACTTGGAGCACAAATGCTCCGTGCAAAGGCGGGGTACACTCTGGACAGGGTGTCAATCCATTGCAGGGCACATGCACACAAACTCATTCATACACTACAAGCAATTTGGGAACATCAGTTAGCCTAACCTGCATGTCTTTGGACTGTGGGAGGAAACCAGAGCATCCGGAGGAAACAGACTAAGCACAGGGAGAAACTCCATGCACACAGACCAGAGGCAGGAATCAAGCCCAGACCCTGGAGGTGCAAGCTGTCAATGCTAACCACTAAGCCAATGTGATGCCTAATTTGGATTACTGTAATAATTAAAATAAAATGCTAAATTGGCCAATTTATGTCACCATAAATCAAATTTACAGCAATGCCTATGATCAGAAAACTCGACCACCCAAGGAGAGTGACCTGCATTTAAACATTTTGTGTTTTGTAACCAGATACAGTTAGAGTGTAATTTGGTTGCGTAGTATATTCCCATGAGCCTACCTCAGTATGCATCCAGTATGTCCTACCTCAGTTAGATACACTTCTTATCTCAGTATATGCTTTCCTATACCACACTGTTCTTACTACAACCAACACCTTTCCTACCTCAGTATACACTTTCCCTACTTCACTGGACACTTTTTCTAACCAAGTATACACCTGTCAATTCACTCAATATATACCTGTACTGTCACTATACATCTTTCACTATAAGTTTTTCCTACCACAGTATATATCTTCATATCAGAGTATACAACTTATCTGCAATAACACACTCCTTTTCTAACTCAGGGTAACATTTCCTACCACCAGAGTAGGAAATATTTTTTCCTTTGCGATTATACACCTTTTCTATGTCAGTATACACTTTTTACACTACAGCATACACCTGACCTACTGCAGTGCATGCAGATTTACAGTAAATGCTTATTTTTTTCTCAGTTTGTCTGTGTTGAGTTCATTTCAGGTTTTGCATTTCATTGTATAACTCTTATAAAACACATTTATCTTAAGGAAATGCAGTATATTGAGGGAGCTAATAATATCTACCCAACCTGTAAGAATTGAAACAGAAAAGAAAGTTTGGCAGTTTTCCCATTCAGTATTTTGGAAATGGATGGTGTTGATAATTGGGCTACAGCCGGCCACTAGAGGGCCTCAGAGACTATTTGAGTTTTTGGCTTCACTTTTGAATCCCTGCAATGTCGTCCATATACAGCAGGGATCTTCAGCTCCAGTCCTGTAGGGCCAGTGTCCAGCACAGTTTGTAATTCATCAACATCTAAACACACTCACTGAACCAGTAATTAGTATAGTAATAGTTTAGATTAATCTTCTGTGGTATGTACTGTAATATTGACTCAAACTCATTCCACGATAAAGACAGACAGTCAGCACACCAGTACTTCAGCATGTGTGTACAAAAAGAATTATCTATTTTTAACCCCATACAGTAACAGCATTATCCAGGTCATGGTCACATCGGATCCAGAGCCTTTCTCAGAAACATTACACGGTGTACAGCAAAAATTAGTCTAGCCAATCAACTTCATGTTGGATTGATTGATGACTGTGTGTAGTATTTACAGCTAACAAGTGGACCTGTGATCAGACTAATCTGATTTAATTGCTTAGTAATCACAAGTAAAAGTACAGCCGTGCATTGAAACAGCTGATGGGTTCAGAACCAATTCATTCAAACTTTCCACTTATTTTAGATGTAGTCAGAAGGTGTTCCTTGGTGAATGAATCACAATCCACTGTTTGAAGAACACTTTGAGAGCACATATACAGTAACTGTACCACAAGATGCAAGCTATTCTCAGTGATAATGATCACAAAACCAGACTGGAGTTAAATGAAACCAAAGTGTAGAGAAAGAAAAGATCTCCTGATGATCCAAAGCTTGTTGCTCAAGCACAGTGGAGGTAGTGTCACTGCTTGGGTTTGTATGGCTGGCCATGGAACAGGTTCATTAATCTTTTCTGATGGAACTTATGATGCTTTGCAGCAGAATAAATTAAGTCTACAAAAACATTCTATATGATGATTAACAGAGAAAAACATTTAATCTATTTGGGAGGAGCCTTATTATGGAACTAGACAAGGACCTAGAACACAACAAAAATACTTCAAGTGGAAAGAAACAGAGGAATTTGGCCATGTCAATCAAGAGAGCTCCTGGAGAGGAGAAATCCAAAAAAAAGTTATTAAAATTAAATCTGTTCCAGTAGCATTGGTGTGTAACCAAACGGTCTCAATGGTCTAAGTTGTTAAACACATCTAGACTTAAATATCAGGAAATGAAAGTTATACTTTCAACTTTCGCTGGGGAAAAACATTTATATGCACTTTCTGTAAGGCTTATTTCTGCATTCTCTTGATTGGTAAAGGAGAATTCAGCATACACACAAAGTAAATAGGCACATGCAAAATTTCAATTGCTCTTTGCCTCAGTGTTTTAATTGATTGGATCAGCTTTATCACTTCATCATTTTACACTTTGTTCTCCGTGGATCCCATTGTTTTGTGATAATTAATTCATCCACAATTCGTGCAGCTAGAGTTCAGAGATAAAAAAGACGCAACATTTCCCCCATGGAGGTTTTTCTCTCCGTTATCCCTCTCGAAAGGTTTGGAAAATGTCATCCCATCGTGGACATGCGTGCAGTGATTTTCAGGCACAGGATTCTCCAGAGTATCAGCATCTAGGTTCCAAAACTTCTAGCCATTTAGAGAGGACAAAAAGCAGGGTGAGGCAAAAAGAAGAGGTGAACTAGATGCTAAGGAACAGCAATTTTCATTTTGGCTCTAAGGACCAAAACACATCCAGTCCCACGAAACCTGGTATCAGTGTCGCAAAGAATCCTCCTGTACTTCAATCTTTAATTTTTGAAGAGAACTCAGCAAGGTCCAAATTGAGCAAGTTCTTTTACTTTTTTACTGAAAGCAACCATAAAATGGAAAGCTGGAAGAAATGAGATGACGAGAAAGCCAGAGAGGTGCACCATAGGAAATTCCAGGCCACATTGGATTCACTGGTCAAGGAGTTTGAAAGCGGTGCCTTTACCACCAGGATTCAAATCATTAAAACACTGCAACTGAGATTCAGAGTTCACTATGTAACACACTCCCCAAGACAAATTCTGGCTGTGACGGGGAACCATCATAACCTTGGGGTCTGGAAGAATTTTGTTCCTCTGAACAGAGCTGAGAATGTATACTGGTCTTGCACACACATCTTTCCTATGGGCATCCAGGTAGAGTGGAAATTCATACTGGTGGAGGATGGAGAGATTGTGCGCTGGGAAGAGTGTGGAAATCGACAGCTGGTGGTTGACCGAAAAATGAAGGACAAAGAGATCCAGCTTTACTGCACCTGGGGATATCAATGAATTGCTCAAATATAGTTTGCAGATGTTTATGGTGACAGTACCTGTGAACCACTAGAGTATTTACACATGATTTTGTGTTAATATTAAAATTTACTTACTTAAATTTCTGTCCTCAAAATATATTTTATATTTATATTTTAATTATAGCAATAAGCTTAATTAAACAAATAACTTTTATCTGATTATAAAGGGGAAAAATAGCCTATAACATTGAAAATCCTCTGATTGGTTAGCGTCAATGTCATTCATCTAAACCCGAAGTCTGATTGGTGGGTTCAGAGCGCACGCGGAAGGGTAACACCTAGTAAAATCAGAGAAGGTCGCGGAAATTTCAACGCTTGTCATTTTTTTCACCCAGAAAGATATCGTTTGGGTAAGATTAATGTTTTTTGTCTGTTTTATAATTTTGCGATGAAGCGATCTTTAGTTCACTTGAGACCAAGTAATAACGTATATTTTATTTTAAGTCAATCGACGTTGCTTGTTAGCCTGCTAGCCAAATAATCTGAGGCTAGTCTAAGCATTCAGTTTGACAAGTAGCAACTTTAAATATAAGAAAAAACATTAATGCTTTTTGGGAATCGTTATTAAATAAAGAAACAAAACGCATGACGAGCAGATAGCAGATTTCTTTTCCTGTAGTCTTAGAGCTATATTTATGATCTAGCTAGCTGTAGTTATTAGCGAGTAGCTGTCAGGCTAAATCCCAAATCACCCCGTGCTTCCTGAGAAGGTTCACTCCTGTCTGTGTGCAGTAATGCGCTTCTACAGCAGTTTCAGTGCACTGTGTGTGCGAGCGGTTTGGGACACAGCCGCTGCTGCTTTGTTATGCTGATTTGTAGAACCGCATCAACTGCACGACATTATACAGCAATAAACACTCTATACATACTGTGGTCTGGACACGCCTTCTATCTCCATGGTCTTTTCTGGTTTTCTTTCTACATTGTAACGCAATGCTGAAGGAATATGCAATGCGAAATATGCAATAATTTCCTCTTAACAATTGATCTCTTTCTGCTACTGAAGCTCTGTAAAGCCTTCATAACGGCTCTAATCTGAGGTGCTGTTAATTGCTGATTT
Source organism: Clarias macrocephalus (assembly GCA_011419295.1). Taxonomy (NCBI): domain Eukaryota; kingdom Metazoa; phylum Chordata; class Actinopteri; order Siluriformes; family Clariidae; genus Clarias; species Clarias macrocephalus. The sequence continues at coordinate 10,309 of JAAGKR010009547.1, read as the reverse complement.
CTGAGGCTAGTAACTCTAAATTAACTTCTCCTCTGCAGCAGAGGTTTGGTCTTCATGAGAGCCAGTTTCATCATGGTGCTTGATGGGTTTTGCAAATGCAAATACTGTTCAATAATGTGATAATTGTTCTGGAAAGTAGTAGATAAATCCAAACTTTGTCCAGACTTTTGACTGGTACTATGAATGTATATATACACACACATACAGAGATAGATATATATATATATATATATATATATATATATATATATATATATATATATGTGTGTGTGTGTGTATATATATATGTGTATATATATATATATATATATATATATATATATATTTTTTTTTTTTTTAAGGTATTCGCACTTCAACATGAAAAATATATATTTTTTACAAATTAAAAAATCATGGTCACATGGTAGTACTGTCACACGATAGTGGGACTACTGACATATTTAGAGGAAGCATAATACTACACATTGCTGCTATAATTCAATTCCAGTTTTAAAAAAGGACATATAAAACAACTGTTGAAGTGTGTATAGAAAAAATATATACTGTTAAACCTTGGATTGTGAGCATAATTCTTTCCAGAAGCATGCTTGTAATTCAAGGCACTCGTATATCAAAGCAAATTTCCCCAATTTGGAAATAATGGAAACTCCAGTGACCCGTTCCACAACCAAAAAATAATTAATACATATATATATATAAAGTAAAAATAAAATAAATTAACCCGCAATTAAATTTTGGTTGGTGTAAAACGAGAGAGAAGGAGAGTTATTGTATAGGACGATTCTTACACACACACACTAACAGAATCGCTGCTCTCTGTCTGCAAATCTTTAACGGGGAACTTTTCTGATGACAATTGCTTTTGCCACACAGTTCCACAGCACAAAGTGGAAGTGTTTGGGAATGGTAGCAACTTAAGCCATGTGATGCGCCACATAAAATCACAGAGCGGGATCAGTGAATGCTGAGACGCATAGAGGTCACCAACTTTCTGCAGAGTCAATAACTACAGATTTCCAAACTTCATGTGGCCTTTAGATTAGCTGAAGAACAGTGCGTAATGACCTTCATGGAATGGGTTTCCATGGCCAAGCAGCTGCATTCAAGCGTTACATCATCAGCAAAGAATCAGATGCCGTCACTAGACTCTTGAGCAGTGGAGACGTGTTCTCTGGAGTGATGAATCACGCTTCTCCCTCTGGAAATTCGATGGATGAGTCTGGGTTTGGTTGTTGCCAGGAAAGCTCTACTTGTCTGCATCGTACCAAGTGTAAAGTTTGGTGGAGGGGTGCATTATGATGTGGGATTGTTTTTCAGGAGTTGGGCTCCGGACAATTTTATGCTCCCAACTTTGTGGGAACAGTTTGTGAATGGCCCTTCTTGTTCCAACATGACTGTGCACCAGTGCACAAAGCAAGGTCCATAAAGACATGGATGAACAAGTTTGGTTTGGAAGAACTTGACTGGCCAGCACAGAGTTCTGACCTCAGACTGATAAAACATCTTTTGGATAAATTGGAGCGCAGACTGAGCGAGGCCTTTGTCCAATATCAGTGTCTGCCCTTACAAATACGCTTCTGGAAGAATGGTCAAAAATTCAACGCACTCCTTAACATTGCGAAAAGCTTTCTCATAAGAGTTACTCATATTAACCTCTGTGGATTAAGAATTAGGGAATTAGAATTACTCAAGTTAATATACATGTGAAGGCTGGCGTGAGTACTTTTGGCAATGTAGTGGGTAAAATATACCAATCTGTGCATCATTATTATAAATAAAAGAAAAAATGCATTTGTGTGGGAATGCATCTATTGTCACTCTCACACCAATACATTTTGGTGTGAATGTGACAATACATGCATTCCCACACAATAATTGTGATGCATAACTGAATCGAATATAATTTTAAGCCCATTCCTAATCTTTCTCTACATCGTCATCATTTGACAGTTAACATCAGGCCTGATCCATATTCTGAGCAAAGCTGAACACGTATTGATCACAGAGGCTACTAATTTGAACCATATTGTATTGTATCATTGCAGATACAGGAATATCTTTAAATATCAAGTCATCGCCTTCTGAATTGAGTTTTACGTCCCTTCTTTAATAAAACAATTGCATGTTATATAGCTGTTTTAAAGACATTTAAATTTGTTTGCGGTACATTTCTGGAGTTTGTCACCTCAGCCAGTCAGAGCAGAGCACAAGTGAAGCAAGCTGAGAGGAATCAGTGCTGAATAACAGGAGGCGTTTTGCAGAAACCACAGACAGCTTTATTAACTTGTTGTTGTTACAATTTTAAATCGCACCCTTCATTATCTTTACACTTCTCTGTGTTGTCGGTTTTTAACCCTCCCTCTCTCTCTCTCTCTCTCTCTCTCTCTCTTTGTCTCCTTTTTACCTCTCAGCCTTCAGTCATGACTACAATGGACGACAAGCTCCTTGGGGAGAAGCTGCAGTACTACTACAGCAGCAGTGAGGATGAGGAGAGCGATCACGAGGAAGATGAAGGCCAGTCAAAAACCATCAGGGATCAGGAAATGCTGCAGACTCAGATAGATTACAGTCCTGATGGCACTGCAGTTAACACTGGTGCGTCCTCATATTGTTCTGTCTGTCAAATCTCATCTTAATCCTTACTATACATTCTTTCCTTACATTCTTTTCTTATCCTTACTTACCACATTCATTATGTTAAACACTTATATATATTATATATATATATATATATATATATATATATATATATATTTTTTTTTTGGTCAGATCAATTTGAATGTCATTACAATTAATAATGACAGGTGAGCTTTTTTCTGACTCTAATGTGGCCACATCTGTCTTCTGAAAAGTATGTATGTGCACATCAATACGTCTTTGCTTGTGCTATTTGTGTTAAGACACAACATTGATAATTTATTTCACACAATGAAATTGCTTGCTCTGCAAATCAGTCAGTCACGAATTCCGATCTGGGCGTTCTCATTCAAGTCACATGACCACATGTTGGCTATGTATCCAATCATTGACTATGTACGAAAGTGACTCGGATCCGATCTGAAAGTGCCTAAGTTCAGGCTGCAAAAAAAAAAAAAAAATAAATCTGATATTTCATATAATAGGGTAAAAATAAAATCAGAATCAAGTCACTTCTGGCTGGCAATGAGATTATCGGCTAAATGTTTACTTCTCTTAATGTTATGTTTAATTATTGTCCAGCCGGTTTTCAAATAAAGGGAAATAATTTTTAGTGTGATATCGACTCCATAGCATAGACAATCTATTCTTTTTGGGATCAGGTACAATGTGAACTGAAAACAGAATAGAGACCTAAAGTCTTGAAACTCATTAAATAAAAAATTTAATTCTTTATGCTAAATAAATTAATAAGAACTAATTTGCTGCTTAGGAATCAATTGATTAAAATAGCTTCATTACTCGCTCCTCAACTCTTAATAATGCCCATGCTACCCATGACTTGAATAGGGTTTGAATTGTATTGATGTGATGAAATACATTTTTTCTTTTTTTACGATTCATTTTATAATTCATTCAAGACTCATTTTCAAGGAATTTCAGCATGTTTCTTTTATACAAACTACTGTCTGTGGCAAAGTATTACAAGATTCACAGAATTTTTGTGTTAATGCTTGCTCAGTTATTCAGAACAAAGCATTACACTTCACTTTAATTCCATTAGTAACTTCACATTCAACATTTTACTGGACTAATATGATTTAATTTGTCATAGTGTATCTAAATTAGGTATCATGAAAACTTGAATGAATTGATTTAATCTGGTTTGTTCTTGAAAACTTCATATCTGTCCTATGTTTGGGATGATTAATAAAAAAAAGCAGTTTATAAAAAGTGCTGTAAAAGCAGTTCTGGTGTTTGTGTGTGTGTGTACGTGCAGGTCCAAAAGGTGTGATCAATGACTGGAGGAAGTACAAGCAGCTGGAGACGGAGCAGCGAGCCGAGCAACAGAAGGAGATGGAGCGGCTAATCAAGAAGCTCAGCATGACCTGTAGATCGCAACTGGACGAAGAGCTGGACAAGCAGAAGCAGAAAGAGCTTCAGGACAAGATCAATGGCAAGGTTAGATGCCGTCTTTGAGAAGTATAGATAAAGCAAACTGTTTCTCAAACATTCAAACAATGTGTAGAATGGCGTAATGTTGCTGTGTCGAAAACTTGCAGTGTACTTTAAACAAAAAAGCCTTGAATGGTTCACATATCATATGATTGCTTGTGTCATTGAATTAGGGCTGGAACGATTAATCAGCACAAAACAACCTAAAACTAAATTTAAGATCAGTAACTAAATAAGAGCTATTGAGTAGTTGTGCCATTTGTAATCTGAATAATTGATTAATCTTTATATTAACTTATAATTAATTAATTATTAGTTATTCAACTATCAAAATAGTTGTTATTTGCAGCCCTACACTGAACAAAGCAGCAGTTTGAGTGCTGGCTTCGTTGTTTGTGTTTGTTCATAGTAGCGAGACCAGCACACAAAACATTTTTAACACAATTGCCCATTCTTGTGTATTTTGTTATGCCTGGGTTGCCAGGGGAAAAAACAAGCCTAATCCTCAAATTGTGCAACTATAAATTTACTTCTGCTTTTAAAGTCAAAGCTTTTAAATACAGAAGTAATGTTGAGAGACGCACGGGTGCATTAAAAAAAAAAAAAAAAAAAAAAAGCTTTTTCCTGTCCAGAGGATGGGGGTTGGGATGGGACGTAGGTTAATAGCAGTTCATGGCCTTAAACCAGACAACAGTGATAACAGGTGCCATATTTATGAAAGTATAACACAGGGGAGGACTGCAGGAAGGGCACACTATATAATATATAATGGCATGTAATATAAAACAGAGTGTACCTCCTGTACCACCTGACCTCAAATGCCTCAAGTCTTGAGTGTGTGTCTACACAGGCCACTTGGGCGCTTGTTCTGCCCCTTGTTGTTTCAAGACTGGACTACAGCAACTCACTGCTGGCAGGTCTGCCTCTGTGCACCAGTCGTCCTCTGCAGCTGATCCAGAATGCAGCTGAACGTCTCGTTTTCAACCTTCCCAAGTTCTCCCACACCACTCCAGTTCTCCCACACCACCCCACTTCTCCGCTCTTCGCACTTCACTGTGGCTGCCTGTAGCTGCCCGCATCAAATTCAAAACACTAGTGCAGGCCCACTTACAGTACCTCTCTAATTCATTAATCAAACCCCGAACTACACCACGTTCCCTCCGATCCCCTAGCACTGCTTGGCTGGTCCTACCATCTCTCAGAAATCGCAGAAGATATACATCTAGAATGTTTTCTGTTCTGGCACCTACGTGGTAGAATGAACTTCTTCTAGATATCCATACAGCCGTCACTGGCAATCTTTAAACGATGACTAAAGATCTGTTTCCTCGATATTTGGATGAACAGCAGTAAATGTGTATGCGGCTGCATGCAGCTTCTAACACAGGCATTCTAGACGTATTCTAAAGCATGTGTATCGCACCTAAATATAGCGTACATGGTGTTAGGAGATTGATGTAACATGTAGCATAAGTGGGTTTGAGACTGTTGTTGTTGGTTTTGTTGGACTTTGAGCTCCTTCTGTCAAGGGGTCATCACAGTGTACCATTCACTCCGCACAACAACTTGGCACAGGTTTTTTTACGCTGAGCAACCCTCCCATTTTATCCGTGCATGGGGCCGGCACTGCATCCAGTGACTGGGGTTTGGGCACTGTCTAGGAATCAAACTAATCCGACTTTTTTTTACATTTTAAAAAAAAATCTAATTAGATTTTAATCTATAATGTGCCTTTTTTTTGCACCATTCAGAAGCTTGTGCACTTGGTTATACATTGCATATTGAAAACCAGCCAATCCGCCCCCCTCCCTACCCCACTCCTCTACACCAGGGACCCCCCCCCATCTCTACTAGGGCCGTAACAGAGAATGAGGAGGAGCTTTTTTACTGAACACAAACATGATCGAGGGGTTAATCTAAGGTTTTAACACTGACTCATATTTGTATCAAGCGTTTCACTGCATGTTCTACACTGTATGGTTGTGTGTGATGAATAAAATTTTATTTTAGAAACAGAAGATGCTATGAGAATGCCGAAAGCTTTAGCACCTGTTTACATTTTTTCTTCAGTTGCTTGGTTCAAAACGAAACATTTACTTTAGGTTGAAGTCCTACATAACTCAAGCATAAAAAAGTAGCTTGACTGTATTGCACCTCCATGTAGTGCAAAATACAATGCTGTTCAGAACTTCGTGTTCCCTCTGATTTTGAATGTCTGGTCCCACCCCCCCAAAATTTCTTGTTTTCCTTCAGGTAGCACTGCGAGTTGATGAGGAGGAGGATGACGATGACGAAGCCTTCCTTCAACAGTACCGGCTGCAGCGTATGGAGGAAATGAGACGGCAGCTGAGTGGCGGGCGACGTTTCGAGCAAGTCATCTCCATCACCTCAGGCGAGGAATTCCTGCGTGCTGTTGATGAAGAGGGCAGAGGCACTCTAGTTCTGGTGCACATTTTCGAGCCCGATGTGCCTGCCTGCCAGGCCATGGAGGGATGTCTTATTTGTCTCGCTTTGCAGTACCCAGAGGTGAAGAGCATCTTCCATAAGCTTGTAGGGATTAAGCGTTAGTATAAACAAACTAATATGTACATGGTAAATGGAAGCAAGTGAAATTAGAAATTCAGTATAGTTAATGCTTTGTTAATGCTGAATTAGTCTGGTCTTGAGCAATGACCACAGGTGAGGGGTTACAGTCTTATTGTCTGACAACAAATTTTTAAAGCAGGTAAATTTAGAAGCATGAGAAATCAAAAATACAATCCAGTTATCAGCAATCTGCGACAAGAACATGATGGTCATGCTTTTATGTGTTTTTTATGTGCTTTATTTCATGCAGGCCGTAGAAATGAAAATAACTGATCTGTGATCCATGCCATATTTATTGGCACTCTCTGGATGACCACATTGTGTGTGTTTCCGTGTTTTTTGCAGGTGAAGTTCTGTGCAGCGCAGGGCTCAGTCTTGGGTACCAGCGCTCTGTTTCGCACCTCGGCACTGCCCGCGCTGCTGCTGTACCGCGGTGGTGATCTGGTGGGCAACCTGCTCCGTGTGTCCGACCAGCTAGGTGAGGACTTCTATGCCACCGACGTGGAGGCGCTGCTGCAGGAGTACGGCCTGCTCCCAGAGAAACTCCCACACACAGCCACACATTCATCCATCCGCAACGGCAACACCAACGACTCCGACAGCGACCTGGATATAGACTAAAGACTAAAACACAATATGTACAAACTTCTGCACTGTAACTCATCGCTGACTGAAATGACCAAAACTAGTCACATCTGAGTACACACACAAAAAAAAAACCTTCCAACAAATTTCTTAGTGGCCTGGATATGGACTATGCACACCTGATGTACATAAACACACACAGGCAACTGCATAACAGCTCATGAACGTTTTACAGAAGGATGGAGACATACCATACTTTATTCTGATCCTTGCTAATGCTTGACTTTACATAGTGGACCTGGTTTACAGAATTTTTTACACAATTAAACGGAGTGGACCAAAAACAATAATGGATGCAGGAGGTTCAGGTGTGTGTGTGTAGGGTGTGATAGTAGTGTAGACAGACGTAGGCATACATAAGGGATCTGTCAGTGTGTTTAAATTTTGCATGTCCTCTTAGAAACATGATACCATTTGGGTACCAAGGCAAAAGTTAGTCATAGCATTGTTTACCTACAGTAGTGGCCCAGTCAATGAAAACCCCTTAAAGATAATACGAGATCATTTTTAGAGACTTATGAAATATGCTCTTATGTTTATTTTAATAAGAAAGCCTTTATTTGTGCTCTATGGAATCCTGGAGGGAGAGCAAGTCAAACATACGTTTGCGTGTAACTATTTATTCTAGTTTTAACTGAGTGTGACTTCTTTTTACGTGCATTGGTTTAGCTTTAAATGAGAATATGGCCTAAAATACTTCTGTTAGTTTATTGCTTTTTATAAGTGTCCATTCTGTCCTCAGTGAAATTAAATAAAATAGCTTATGATGTTCTGCTGATCCTGGTCCTTTTTCTTTCATAAATGCTTATGCGTTTATCTGCTATATCTCTTATCTCACAATCATACCTATTTATCGCATTAGCCTTTGAATGCTAATTGGATAGATAATGATTGTGATCGCGATCAAAAGAGATGCGATAAAAATAGATGCAGCAAGAGAGATAAATGATGAAGAGAAATCCCACAATATCTGGCAGTAACTTCCAGCCAAGTTCCTGCAATGTGCTAATGGTGATGGTGAATGAACATGTGTGTGCAGCTCCCAGAGGCAGATGTGTCTCTTCTGCCATTTAAATCTGTGTGTCAACCATGTGGCCAAACATTCGAGGTTATGTAAACTTTTGATAAGAAAAAATATATCTTGTCATATTTTACAAATAAGTGGCAATGTTTAACACTTTTTTTAGGGTATGCAAACCTTTGAGCACAACTGCGCACACACACATATATAGACATGGCATTGTTTCAGAATTAAATGCTTGTTTCATGTGAGTATTATCCCCCATTATAAGTAATCCAAGCTGCTGCATTGCATTTCACTGTGCAGTTCTGTTGTGTAAAATACACTGCACAACCTGTATTGCTTTTCATTAGTGACAGAGCAGACTCTTCTTTTTGAGGAAGCTCGAGTCCTTCAGTATATGCAACACAAGGATTTGTGCTCTCTTAGCCATAGGAGCATTAGTGAGTTAATGCCTTGGTGGTTACTGAGGTGGCCTGGGGTGCAATTGGTCTGGCAGTTCATTAGCCCAAGGTTCTGGTGCAGGATGCAGTATTTATGTTCTGCTCCATCCTCGGCACATCATGTCTCACTTTGTGTACAGGGGCGTGGTTATTCCGGAACAGGTTTGGGCCTCTTAGTTCCACAATACAAAAGCAGATATAGAGGTTATAGATAGTTGTATGCTTGTCAACACTGTGACTGGGGCCCACCTACAGTAGGGGTGTAATGTTCCGGTGTTAAATGTTTGGCCATATAATGTCTGGTCTCTCTCTCTCTGATTAAAGATTCACCATTGATTGATCATATGGACATTCATATTGCCAAAGCTCAGAAATAGGTCAGAAGAAAATAACAGGAATCGATACATAAAAAAGAGAAAATATACAGTATATATATTTATTTTAAAAAAAATAGAAATAAAATAACTATATATAAAATAAGAGTTCGCATTTAGTGGTGCAGTCAAAGATAAAGTGACTTTTTAAAAGAAAATTAGAATATTATTAATAGAAAAATATTATTATTTATTAGTATTAGTAAATAATAATAATAATTATTAACATTATGCACAATTGTCCAGAATGTAAACATTTATTGAATATTAAATAGGTTGGGGGTATAGAATGCCAGTTCAGATTATGTGTGTGTATATGTGTGTGTTCGCGAACCTGGCAGCATTATTTCCCATATGGTGCTGGAACAGAAGCTGTTCTTGAGTCTGTTAGTTCATGAAGGGACCTAAATCGTTTGCAGAGGGCAGCAACATAAATAAATGATGTCTAGGATGGAAAGGGTCCTTCAGGATGTTTGCTGCTCTTTTAAAGCGGCATGCTGTGTAAAGTTCTTTCAGGGAAGGTAGAAAGCAGAGAGATGATTATCTGTGCTGAGTTGATCACGCCCTGGAGAGCTTTCCTGTCCGATTCTGACCTGCTGGTGTAGCAAATGGAGATGCGGTAGGTTAACACTCTCTCAGTGGAGAGGTGATAGAAGGCCACAGCGCAGGACCCAACGCAGGTCTTGCAGGTGGATTTTTCATAGGACATTATTTCATAGTAGAATCATTGTTGTGCCATTTTGACATTGGTGTGATGCTGCTGAGGTGTTTGTTGCTGCATTTAGCTGCTGAGGTGTTTGTTGTCCAGGAGAGATCCTCTTCATGGGGAGCTCCCTGGTGTGCAGTGGTGTGTGATCCTTGTTGTGCCTTCAAAAGTTTGTGATGAGCTCTTTGGTTTTTGAAGCATTGATGGCTGGACACTTTGCCCCACACCATCTCTGATTCAGATTCAAGATTCACCATTGATTGATCATATGGACGTTCATATTGCCAAAGCTCAAAAGAAAATAACAGGAATTGATACATGAAAAAAGTAAAAAAAAAAATCTATATATATATATACTATATATAAAATGAAGAAGAGTTCACATTTAGTGGTGCAGCCAAAGATAAAGTCACACTTTTTTAAATAAACTGTTTGAAACTGT
>JAAGKR010009546.1:0-26287 GCA_011419295.1 Clarias macrocephalus | reverse complement strand
AGGGGGGAGACACTAGCGGCTAGGCGCAGACACTAGAGGCTGGGGGTAGACACTAGAGGCTAGGGGAGACACTAGAGGCTAGGGGAGACACTAGAGGCTAGGGGAGACACTAGAGACAGGAACGGAGCTAAAGACAAGGCGAACCCTAGAGGCTAGGGGCAGACACTACCGGCTGGGGGGAGACACTAAAGGCTAGGGGCAGACACTAGAGGCTAGGGGGGAGACACTAGAGGCTAGGGGGGAGACACTAGAGGCTAGGGGGGAGACACTAGAGGCTAGGGGGGAGACACTAGAGGCTAGGGGGGAGACACTAGCGGCCAGGGGGAGACACTAGCGGCCAGGGGGAGACACTAGCGGCCAGGGGGAGACACTAGCGGCTAGGGGCAGACACTAGCGGCTAGGGGCAGACACTAGCGGCTAGGGGCATACACTAGAGGCAAGGGGCAGACACTAGAAACTAGATGCTAGGGGGAGACACTAGATGCTAGGGGGAGACACTAGATGCTAGGGGGAGACACTAGAGGCTAGCGGCAGACACTAGAGGCTAGGGGCATACACTACCGGCTGGGGGGAGAGACTACCGGCTGGGGGGAGACACTAGAGGCTGGGGGGAGACACTAGAGGCTCGGGGGAGACACTAGAGGCTGGGGGGGAAACACTAGAGGCTGGGGGGGAAACACTAGAGGCTGGGGGGGAAACACTAGAGGCTGGGGGGGAAACACTAGAGGCTGAGGGGAGACACTGGAGACAGGGCAAACCCTAGAGACTATATGCTAGGGGAGACACTAGAGGCTAGGGGGGAGACACTAGCGGCTAGGGGGAGACACTAGCGGCTAGGGGGGAGACACTAGCCGCTAGGCGCAGACACTAGCAGCTAGGGGCAGACACTAGCGGCTAGGGGGAGACACTAGAGGCTGGGGGGAGACACTGGAGACAGGGCAAACCCTAGAGACTAGAGGCTAGGGGAGACACCAGAGGCTAAGGGAGACACGAGAGGCTAGGGGAGACACTAGAGGCTAGGGGAGACACTAGAGACAGGGACGGAGCTAAAGACAGGGCGAACCCTAGAGACTAGAGGCTAGGGGCAGACACTAGAGGCTAGGGGCAAACACTAGAGGCTAGGGGGAGACACTAGAGGCTAGGGGGAGACACTAGAGGCTAGGGGGAGACACTAGAGGCTAGGGGGAGACTCTAGAGGCTAGGGGGAGACACTAGAGGCTAGGGGCAGACACTAGAGGCTAGGGGCAGACACTAGAGGCTAGGGGCAGACACTAGAGGCTAGGGGGAGACACTAGAGGCTAGGGGCAGACACTAGAGGCTAGGGGGAGACACTAGAGGCTAGGGGGAGAACTTAGACACAGGGGAAAACCTAAGGACTAGGGGAGACACTACAGACATGGACAAAGCTAGAGACAGGGCGAACGCTAGAGACTAGAGGTAGGGGGAGAAACTAGAGGCTAGGTGCAGACACTAGAGGCTAGGGGCAGACACTAGAGGCTAGGGGGAGAACTTAGACACAGGGGAGAACCTAAGGACTAGGGGAGAAACAATAGAGACAAAAGACAAGGGGAGACACTAGAAACACACAGCACAGTACTCACTTCAACCAAAGAATCAATTAAAAGGTACACTTAAAAAGACACCATCACACAGATAACATACTTATTCAGAGCCCATATAAACTAAAAACAAACTAGAGTGAAGTAAAACCAAAACAAAACAAATTCCCACTTGACAGTATTAATGCTCGACCCAGTTTCCCAGAACAACCAGCTATTTATAACAATTCTATCGCCACTCGGTTGCACCTCACAACCTGCACACATCACACACTATACACATATAATACTTGTTGAGTGCATTAGTGTGTGTGTGTGTGTGTGTGTGTGTGTGATGTGTGTGTGTGCATCGTGAGAGGTGTGTGTGTGCGTGAATATAAACATTTGTAACATGGGTGTATGTATGAGTGTGTGTGTGTGATGTCACAGAAGGTGTCACTGAATATAATGTCACTCAATATAAGGCCACACATTTTTCTGCGTACGTTTAAGACATTATCACGGCTGACCTGTTTAAGATATCAAAAATCCCTCCGCAATTTTGCATCCTCAATGTCTTTAGATCTCTTTGGCCCAGTTTGGTAGCGAATGTATAATTTCCCTAGGAGGAGTATATCAAAATCAATCTGTGTGTTTTTGCGAATGACCCAAAATAACCAGCCTCCTGTTGAGTTGAGCCCATTTCATGCAGTGCGAAAGTTGTTCGGCTCGATGAGCTCTAAATGTGTACCGAGTTTCGTGTGCCTACGTATAAGTGTGTATGAGCTAGGTGGCAAAATCTCGTGTGGGGGTCCCTTTGGGCCCTGGGCCACGAGACTCTCAGGCATCCTGATGGCAGCAGATTCCAACCTGTCTGCCAAGTTTCATGAGTTTTTGAGCATGTTAAGACCCCCGAAAAGTCCAAAAGTGTGGGAAAAAAATATATATAGTTGCAAGCAACGATGACGGGCCCAAGCACCCTGTGCCATTCCCACCCCGGGCGCACCGCACAACCTGTGTCATTCGAGTGTGTTAAGACCGCGAAAAAGCCATCGCCACTCGGTTGCACCTCACAACCTGCACACATCACACACTATACAGGGCTAATGTCAGTTCGGGCCCTAAATATTTGTTGAGTGCATTAGTGTGTGTGTGTGTGTGTGTGTGTGTGCGCGTTGTGAGAGAGGGGTGTGCGTATGTGTGTGTGTGGTGTGTGCATCGTGAGAGGTGTGTGTGTGTGTGTGTGTGTGTGTGTGCGCAAGTGTAAACATTTGTAATATGGGTGTATGTATGTGTGCATGTGTGTGATGTATGAGTGTGTTTGTGTGTGTGCATGCAGCATGCGTGTGTGTGTGTGTGTGTGTGTGTGTGTGTGCGCGTGCATTAGTGTGTAAGGGTTAGTGTGTGTGAGAGTGAGGGAGAGAGGTGTGTGACGTGTAGATGTGTCAGTCTGTGTGTGACGAGTGAATGTGCTTGTGTTTGTTTGTGTGTATGGTTTGAGTCTGTGTGTATTAACATTAGTGATGTGTGTGTTAGTGTGTGAGATGTGTTTGTGTGTTAAAACAGGGCTAATGTCAGTTTGGGCCCTAAATATTTGTGTGTGTGTGTGTGTGTGTGTGTGTGTGTGTGTGTGTGTGTGTGTGTGTGTGAGAGAGAGAGTGTGTGTGTGTGTGTGTGTGTGATGTCACAGAAGGTGTCACTGAATATAATGTCACTCAATATAAGGCCACACAGAAAGTTATTAATAATTTTTCGGCGTACGTTTAAGACATTATCACGGCTGACCCATTTGAGATATCGAAAATCCCTCCGCAATTTTGCATCCTCAATGTCTTTAGATCTCTTTGGCCCAGTTTGGTAACGGTTGTAGATTCCAACCTGTCTGCCATGTTTCATGAGTTTTTGAGCATGTTAAGACCCCCGAAAAGTCCAAAAGGGTGGGAAAAAAAATCTTAAGGAAAACAAGAGGGCCCTTCACACACTATGACGACATAGGGTTGATGTCATAGTGCTTGGGCCCTAATGAGCTACCTCGGTTCAGGTGAGCTCCGTCATCACCTGACCGAGGTGCCTTCTGGGAAACTGAGTCAACTAACAAAAATACACAAACATGCTCACAGTGCCCTCTAGGGGTGGTCCCTTACAAACCCATTCATGTTTAATATTTAATTAAAAAAATGATTGTCATATTGAAGTACACACGTACAGTAGGAGCCCTGTCAAACAGCCACCTGGAACATGGCGGGTCCCATAGCGAACCATGTGCACGGAATCTGATCCTCCACGACGATGCAGTTAATGATGCCCCGCCCCATAAACGCCCCCATGCGCTTTCCAATAAGATGGTTGCCATGCTGTATAATCTCGCCAGGTGGAGCATTGACTGCTTCAGTTAACCGCAGTGTCCAGGCAGCCTTATACAGAATGTCTATATACTGTACAGGCCTTGTCAACATAGTTTCATAAATAGATGATATAAAAAATCTAATAAAACTCATTAATAAAACAGAATTTTTTTAATCACTCAATACACAACCCATGAAGCTTTTGCTATTTAAAATTAATTAATTTCTTAATACATAAAATTAGTTATTGCAATATTTTCCAAGACATCCTTAATAATTCTTAAAGACACGGTAACGTGTAATTTATCTCTACGAATAGCTGTAGATACAGAATATAAATGCAGGCTGTGTATTTTACATTACGGTGTATTTTATCTAGTTCCATTTAATACACTGATAGATAATATTTTGCTGCAAAATAAAGCTCAAAATGTAACTTCTGCTTGGGTTTGTTTTTGTTATATATGTTTTTTTTTCACTTATAGTCAAAAATTGGCATAACAAATTGCTTAATGGCACATAATATCTGGAACAAATATCTACCCATACAGATGTTACGTGTCGCGGTATGGAGAGGGGCATGAGAGGGGTTTAACGAAATAAGAGTGTGAGAGTGCGCTTATGATACGCACGGGAAGACCTTTCCATTTGGAGATGGCGTGGAATTATTAATTAGGAAACTTGAAAGGAAACAAAAGAAAACTGATAACACAAAAACAAAGCTCCATCATCTACTGAGAACAGACGGGGCTCTGGAAACAAAAATAAAACTCCGAGGTGAACACCCACAGATCCTTACTGTAATCCCACTTCTCACCTTTCATTCAAAATAGGTGTGAAGTTATCAAACCGGTTTCGTTGATGGGGGAATTGGCAAAATTGAGGGGTTTAAAAAGAATGAACAAGACCAAGCAGACGTCTCTGCCTAAAATGTATTTCGCCAGCACATTGTACTGAAGCTCAGCACGTCTTCTTTCCTTGTTTTAATCTGTAATATTGTGAAATAATAAGTGAAATATAGGTCGCATATATGCTTAAATATTCCTTTTTATTTATGGAAATGTGTATTATGTTTGATCTGCATTATTGCAAGATACGATGACTTTCTGGGATTTTTATCTATAAATCGCACGCGTTTATCAGCCTTTTGATCAAAATGCTGCCTTTCTGTAAAGTGAAAGTTCACGCACAAATCGGGGTTCGCACACGCCGATGAACAGCTTCATTTCAGTCATAAATTTCCAACCACATTCCAGCTATTATTTCCGGCTGTGGTCAAATAATAGATAAAATGATTATTTATTGCTGGACACAAACAGCAAAAAAACATGATTATTATTTTTATAAAAAAGGCCGGAGCACTTCGTGTTCATATTTGTTAAAATCATGTGATTGCAACTCAGCGCAGCTAAATTGTTTGTTTGTTTGTGTTAACGTGTTCTTGAAAACAAAGCGCCATCTAGTGGTGACATCAGGTAAATGAATAAATAGAGCTTGAATGGGCGTGTTTACTGCGTAATCTTGACACACCTTCCTGGCAGGAGAGGGAGAGGGAGGGGGGGATCATGGGGTCCATGGGGCATTCACATGGCCTCGGCTATTTGCTGTGGCTCCTACAGTACACCGCAAAATGATTAATAACTTTCTGTGGCATTATATTGAGTGATATCTTGTTCAGTGACACCTTTAGTGACTTGTTCAGTGACATCACAGTGAGGAACGATGCCATAAAGAATAATCCTTAGGAAAAAAAGAGGGTCCTGCGCACCTATAGCTTGTGGGTGAGTTTTTTATTGCAAATGTTTACACACAGACCTCTCTCATGACGCACACACACACTCATACATCACACACATCCACAGATACATAAACCCACATTACAAATGTTTACACTCACACGCAACCACACAAACACATCACACACACACACAAACACACATTATAAATGTTAACACTCACATGCGCACACACGCACAAACACACTCATACATCACACACATGCACACATATATACAAACATTATAAATGTTACACACAAACACATCTCACACACACACACACACACACACAAACACACACATTATATATGTTAACAACCACGTGCACGCACACACACACACACACACACACACACACACAGTACAGAGCAAAAGTTTGGACACCCCTTCTCATTCAGCGAGTTTTCTTTCTTGTGTTCTTTCTTGTGTTCTTTAGCCCAAACGCGTCTCTTCTGCTTGTCGCCTGTCCTTAGCAGTGGTTTCCTAGCAGATCTTCTACCATGAAGGCCTGATTCACACAGTCTCCTCTTAACAGTTGTTCTAGATACGTGTCTGCTGCTAGAACTCTGTGTGGCATTGACCTGCTCTCTGATCTGAGCTGCTGTTAACCTGCGATTTCTGAGGCTGGTGACTCGGATGAACTTATCCTCCACAGCAGAGGCGACTCTCGGTCTTCCTTTCCTGGGCTGGTCCGTATGTGAGTCAGTTTCTTTGTAGCGCTTGATGCTTTTTGTGACTGCACTTGGGGACACTTTCAAAGTTTTCCCAATTTTTCGGACTGACTGACCTTCATTTCTTAAAGTAATGATGCCACTCGTTTTTCTTTACTTAGCTGCTTTTTTCTTGCCATAATACATATTCAAACTCTTTGAATGAGAAGGTGTCCAAACCTTTGCTCTGTACTGTACACGCACACATACACACACATACACACACATACACACGTACACACATGCACACACATGCACACATACAAACACACACAAATGCACACACAGTGGGGCTCAGTGGATGTATTGTGAGTTAAACAGCGGTGCTT
Source organism: Clarias macrocephalus (assembly GCA_011419295.1). NCBI lineage: Eukaryota > Metazoa > Chordata > Actinopteri > Siluriformes > Clariidae > Clarias > Clarias macrocephalus. Next base: position 19,587 of record JAAGKR010009546.1, on the reverse strand, counting down.
TGACATTGTGGTTCTACAAATCCTCCACATTACAATTTTTGCCAATCGTTTACACACTAAAAGCAAATGGTTAAACCAAAGGCTCAATACTTAAACTTCTTGTAGCACAGCGTTAAACACAGTGTAACCGTAGTTTAGACACATTTTCAAGTTTGCACTTTGTTCACAAGTTTGTAAGAAACTTCCTTTTGGCTTTTACAGAAAAGCAAAATACAATAAAAATTTTAAACACACAGACTGGAGTGTTTTATATGAAGCCCATCAGTGTGTTGCTGGTGATATGAAAGGGTCATTCAAATGGAGCTTGTGTGTATGGTTTTGTTGCAAGTATTAAATTTTTAGGCCTCCGAGTGGCGCAGTGGTAAAGCGCTCGCCCTATCATCCGGAGATCGTGAGTTCGATTCCCAGGTGATGCTGTAACCTCTCGCAGCCGGAGGTCTAGAGAGAGCTGATTGGCCGAGTTCTCTCAGAGGGGAGGGATGAGAGGTACTTAGTGCTCCCACATTAATCACGGCTCTACAGCCAATCACGGGTGTCTGTGAGCTCACGCAAGCGGAAGGGGCGGATAGCGCCGTCCTCCAAGTGTGTTACTCCGCCACCAATGGTTCGTTAGCAAGCAGTTCAAAAAGATGCAGTCGGCTGGCGTCACGTGGTTCGGAGGAAACACGTGATAGCCTTCGGCCCTCCCGGCTGAGTGGTAGTAGTAGCCTTAATGTGGGAGCCCCTAGTGATGGGGTGGAATTGGACACGATTAAATTAGGGAGAAATCGGGGAAAAAAAAGTATTTCATTGTTAGAAAGTAGTGTTTCGTTTTGATTGCAGTGTTTCATTTTGACTAAGATGTGAGTTGTTAATCTCCAAGTGTCTGTCTGATTGGCTTGTGTGTAGAGTTTTTGACATGGTGGAACAAATTCTGCAATAAGTGTGGAAGCAACAGGCAAAAACAGTATGATCAGTCTAAATGAATCCAGTGCCAAATGGAGGAGCTTGTTAAAAGTTGAGTGTGAGATGTTACTGGGGCTCAGCAGATCAGTACTGGGGCACGTGCCCCGGGGTTCCTGCAGGAGACCTGAGGTGATGTGCATCTCATCCGCTCCCTCCCCATCTCGTACAACTGAGTGAGAGAGCTTCAGTCAGTCCCCTGCCTCGTTCACAAACTAGAATCAGGGCTGGAGATTAATGTCCCACACGCTGACATGAAAATATGTGGCACGCAAAAGACTGATAGAAAACTCAACATGCAAATGTCATCACCATCCTGAGCGTTCAGATCTTGAAGCTTCTGAAATCCCTCTTATCACATTTATCAAAGCTTCTTTGGATGAGGATTTTATTGAGTATAAATGTGTTTAAAAGCCCAAACACACAAACTCTTCTTTTTCCAGTAAAGTCTGGGATTGGAGAAAAGGCTGAGTATTATGATGATGTCATCGACACCAGTGACTTCATAAGTGGGTGCAGTTGTTAACTGATCAGATCAATTGAGTGACTTGACATCAAACCATGAGGTCAGAATGTGATGGAGCTGTTTGTACAGAGCCTCTGCTTTTATTTCATTTAGGTGATACAGGAAGAGTCGAACCACCAGAGGACTACGATGATGCCGTCACTGCTGGACCCATCCCTGATAACGTGGAGGGTGTGATTCTGCATTGTGTCATCAAATCCACAGTGTACTAACTGCCACTTCAGTAAACTTTCAATCTCTTTAAATCTCTGTGTTTTGGTGTAGAGGATGAAGCTGAGAATTATGATGAGGCCATTACAGCTGATCAGAAGTCAATGCCATGAGTCTTGCTATAAGTGTAGTAAAGTGTAGCTCCAAGAGCTCACAGTGCTGAGACGCTAAATGCTGATTAACATCAACATCTCATCTGCTGCATTTCACACAAGTCACATCTAAAAGAAATCAACAACTCATAATGTAGGGAATTACATAATGTAATTTAATTTAAAATCACATCTTTACTTACCTATGATATATATTTATTCATTTTTAACTATTAATAAATAATGAAAGTTTATATAAATAATAAAAATTAATTATATATCTGTCATTCTATCTCATAATTCCTAAATTCATTTTTCTAAATGTTAATGTCTTAATATAATTTTTCCATTAGGTATTTAATTATTAGCATTAGTGCTGCATTTACTGCATTCAATATAAGCCACACCCACATCTAAAACAATTCAGATATTTTACATAATGAATTAAGCAATTAAAGAATATTTGAAAAATCTTTAAAAATGTAACTTAATATAATTGACCAATAATTAATTAAATGTTAATGGCTTTTCATTTAATCTGTTCTCTGTAACATATAATAATTAATTACTACAAAAATTGCTAGTAGCAAGTGTCAAGATTTTAAGGCCTTAATTAAATGAGATTCACATGAATAGTGGTGCTGCCACAGAGGAAGAGAAGTACACATGAGCACATATGTACATGTAGCACTTACACTCATGTAATATTACATTTTAATTATTAATTAAATGATATTTAAACAAAAAATATTTAATGTAATTAAGAAATGTATAATTTATGTAATAAAAATATTTTTATTTATATAATTTTATACAGTCAGTCAGTGTAATACTGTTATAATCTAATAGTGTATATATTTAAATAATTTCTAGTCCTTTTATTTGCATGAAATATTTCTATTTTAATTTCACAACTTATTGTTAATAGAAAATCAATGAATTTCAAATGAATATGTTATAGTTTATATATTTAAATTATTATTATTTTTTTCCATATACTGAGTGTTCTATACTCAGTATTTTACTATAAGAGCAACACACACACTGGTTTATTACTTCTTCATTTATTTGTTGATTAGACAATCCAGAAGATTATGATGATGTCATCACTGAGGAACAGGATGGAGGAGAGACAGAAGGTGAGTGACTTCTTGTTTATTCTGTACATAAGTGCACAGGCAGCAAAGTCAAAGATTAGATTCTATATGATTAGATTCTATATGGTATATAATAAATATCAACTTTCAGAAGAGTTTTTACAACAAATGTTCTCTCTGTTCTGTCATTTAACAAGTGCATTTATTAAAGAGTTTAGATAAGACCTACTGTAAATATTACCTGTGATATATAATATAAACATCAGCTTACTGTTTTTATAACAAATCTCTGTTCTGTCATTTAACAAGTGCATTTATTAAAGAGTTTAGATAAGACCTACTGTAAATATTACCTGTGATATATAATATAAACATCAGCTTACTGTTTTTATAACAAATCTCTGTTCTGTCATTTAACAAGTGCAGCCAGATTTATTACACACTTTAGATAAGACCTGGATATTTATGGCTCTTTTACTTCCACATTTTTATAAACACAATCTTGTAAGGACTGGAATCTATTTATTCCAAACATTTAACAGGACAATAGAAATGTAATACTATAGAAAATGTATTATTGTTTTGAATCAGTTTGTAAAATGATGTGAAATTTGATGGACGTCTCGATCACATCTTATACACATGGCCTGTGTTAATATTAAGAAAACTCATCTGATAAATGTCGTCTATTCTCTTCATTTATTGTTTAAAGATCAAAGAAATCCTACATAGTGCATCATTTACTGTATTTGAAGTTTTTACAAAACAATGACTATTAATCCAATACAAAGGAGATATTAAAGAGGTAAATGTGTTTATTTTACAGAATATGATGAGGTGGAGGAGAAATCTTAGAAAGACAGGGACCATGTGACTGAGACACACCCCCAAAGGCCTTTTCTCAGGAAATTACATTTCAACTTTTATAAACACAAACAATGATTTGATTCTACTTCCAATAATTTCATGCGTTCTGAACCGTGTTCATTTTCTCACCTTGTTATTAGCTAATAGATTAGGGAGAGTTAAATCAGCTCCATTATTACTTAACCAAATGTTTCCAGCTTTCCTTTTACAACACATTTCTGACAATTCATCTGAATATCTTGTCTTTGTAAACAATATGCCAGCAATATATCCGTATAGGTTTCATGCTGTGTTTAACTATAAGACATATCATTGAAATGAATGTTTAGTTGCAGTCTCTATTAGGGAGCTGTGTATGTTGGAAGTTTCATTACGTATTCTCAGATTTTCATGTGAAACTCTCCAATTTCTTTCCTTATTCTCAGGATTTTCTTTAATAATCTAATATTTCTTTAATATTCTCAGATGTTTGTTTTGTGATCTCAGGTTTTATTCAATATTCTCACTTTTTAATGAGTGATATCTAATTAATTTTAATGTTACATCTTAATAAGCGATAAACAATCAAAGGTGACTTTTTAGCCTTGCAGAATGAGAACAATTCAATATTTTGCATTATGTAGTTTTATTTGCTTTTTCTCCTATTGTGTAACAATCATCTATTTTTATACAATTAATGAAATGAAAGTGTTTTAACGTTTATTATTTTTGTATATTGTGGTGATCTGTGTTTGACTTGAGTAAATCATATGCAGGGAAAAATTAATATCACACAAGTGTATAACTGCTAACATATTTTATTTGCAGTGTCATTGTTCTTGTACAATAAAGATTCTATTCTATTCTCAGAAACACACAGATAAATACACAAAGTCACATAATAAACACATTTACATTATTTTAAAATAAAGTCTCACATTCAGAGTTAAACACATGATGAGAACTTAACACCAAAATTACACACATCATAACTCCAGACATAAACACTATTCAGGAGTCGTGTCTCGATTATTATTAATGGGTTTGTATATTAAATTCAAATTTTATTTGTCACATACACATTCATACACAGTATGATATGCAGTGAAATGCTTAGGCGACTGCCTGTGACCTTAAAATTAATGACTATTTATAGGAAATAAATAGAAAAAGAAAATAGAAGTAGATTTAACTAAGAATAAAATATCTGTAGATTACAAAATACAATAAAAATATAGGAAAAATATAAGAAAAGAAAACCTGGGTGTACAATATTGAAAAATATAGAATATTGGAATATTATGGCATTTTTTTCATAATTTGTTATATTTTAAATATAATATTTGCAATTTTGTAGATAATGATTATTAATATTATTATTAAGCAGCTGCTTAAATACAGCGCCCTCAGCAGGTAAATTAAAAAAACAAAGTTTCACTAAACAGAAGTGCTTTACTGCCATCTAGTGTAAGAAATCTGCCACTAAAATTCACATCATTATTTTAACATATGATTATTAATTTGCAAACTAATTATTGATATTTATTGTGCTATAATCCAGACTAAATGTGTTTGCATAGTTAAAATGAAAATCAACAGTTGATATATAGTGTGTGTGTGTGTGTGTGTGTGCGCGCGTGCAGCCAGGATGACAAGGCTGCAGACGAAATGAGATTGGAAATACATCACGAAATAACAATGTAAATGTCAAATTTATCATTTAGAAAAAATTTGGTTTACTGAAAAAAATCTCCACAACTTCCCCTACACAGAGAGAACGCCTCATCCACCAACAATGACGCAGAGATGGAGACGACGTGCGGCGTGACGTCACTCCACTCGCTCTATTCCACATAGATTGTGTACAGTATGAACTCTGACTACATTCTCAACATGTTTTCTCTCCATAACCCTTCTACAGTTCACATATTCAGTTTCACAATAACAGCAGTTTTACAGTCCATGTGCTCTCTTATTCCAACACACAAATGAAAGAAAATACAGTATTATCCAAACTGTCTTTGTTCTGCTATTTAAAGCTCATTTAACTCCACTGGTAGCAGCAAATCTAAGTGCAGATACGCTGCTTTACAGATTAGCATTCTGTGCTAACACAGAGCTCCAGCGAATAACGGAGAGTCCCATATACACATGAAGCTAGCTAGAGGTAGCATTACATAACAAACTACATTAAACATTCTATAAACACTAAAGCACTTTACTCAACATATTCCTAACAAAACACTGGTTGGATAGTCAAGAAGACTTACCAAGTAAACATAATAGAAGAGGCTGTAAATATGAGGCTACCTGTAAAGTTTTTACATAAGCTCCGAAGTTTGTGTCGAGCAGAAGGGGGTGTGTCCAAATAAAGCCTCGCATTGAGGCATGTGTCATTTCCCTGAGAGTCACATGACCAACGACAACGTTTGCCGGAATCATGTGACTGACCCGTTCGGCGCTTCAGCAGGTTTAAATAAAGACTCGGTCACATGAGTCTCACTGTTGAATTTTTTTTTCATTCATGAATCAAGATTCAGTAAACCTAAAAGCCAAAAACAAAACAAAATAATTAAACAGTACACTAATATAACTCATACGGTTAATTAATAACACTAATCCATTGCTCTTCCTGTGATATCACGGATGCAAAGACCTGAATTTTTCCTACCTGAATTTTAAAACAGTTAAACCTTGGATTGTGAGCATAATTGGTTTCAGAGGCATGCTCGTGTATCAAAACACTTGTATATAAAAGTGAATTACCCCCATAAGAAATAATGTAAACTTCAATGATTCGTTCCACAATCCAAAAATATTCATATAAAAAGAATTAATACAAAAAATGAAGTAAAAATTTAAATAATTAACCTGTAATTTACCTTTTAAAATAATCATGGCTGTAATGATTGAGACTAGAGAGAGGAGAGGCGGAGGAGGGGGAAGGGGGCTGCTGTTTAGGACGACTTTCTCATTCACTCATATATATACACACACACACACACACACACACGGGGACCCGGAGACAGACAGGAGAGAGGAAATACATTTACATTCTCCTGATTAAACAAAAGGGTTCTAGCAGACAAGAGCCATTTGGATGTAAACTTGTCTAGGTACAGGATATAGAAGGTGTTACCACAGAAGGCATAAGGAAGCACAGTGAGGGGTCTGTTCTCAGGGAACAGGAATCTTCTTATTAGATTACAATGTCTTACAATATTATAAAACCTTACAACTCGCAAACCGCATTACTCGCAATCCAAAGTTCCACTGTACCTGATTTTTTTCAACCTGAATTTGTGAGGATGAAAAATAATCAAGATTGTATTTTTAACAATTGAATATATTTTCAAACAGCAATTTAGTAAGGGGAATATTTTTGCATTGAATTTTAAATACTTGAGTTATATTTTCATTTGAAATATACAACCACAATAAAATGCAGTGCAATGTTGTATTCTTCATTACATTGGTGGGGGTGAAAAGAAGGTTTCAGTCATTGAATCTCACAGCTTCCCTGTGGTGAAATGGTTAAAGCATCAGGCTTCACCAGTCTGGCAATTCTACGTGTTGTGTGAATAAGACAATACATTAGCAATCTGCAACCTGTGTAACAAGCCAATTCCTCGAGGCGGAAGCACCCAAAGCATTTTAACACCACAAACCTCATCAGACATTTGAAGGTTAGTCACGTAAAGGAACACGAGCAGTTTTCAAAGTTGAGAGAGAGCGGGAGAGTTCAGCAACTCGCACGCTGCCACTCATGCGCTGCCACTTACGCGGCTGTCGGTAATTCACCCCTCACCTGCGCGGTTTCGCGCAGTGGCCGTAAGTACAGTTCATGATTCACCGCGAGTTCTGGCCCTGTGATTAAGTTTCCATCTTTCCAAGCAAACATGTTTTTAAACATGAAAAGTTAAACATGTTTAATTATTTGGCGGCCCTCGCAGATGCTTGCAGGCCTTGCAGAACTTTCGGCAACTCACGTCCTACTTCCCTGCTAAAAAAAAACAGCATAGACCAGATAGCTGGTGACCAGCTTGACCAGAATATGTTGTGTTTTGGTGCTGGTATACTGGTATACTGGTGACCAGCATACATTTGTCAAGCTCTAAGCTGTTCCCAATTACTAACCAAGCTGTTTTAAGTTGACGTGTTGCACATGTTGGTTGCCAATAAATACAGTTATAATTGTCATTTCAATACCTGCATGGGGCAATTAACCATCCCAAAAAATCCCATAGGCTTAACATTGATACCAACTTTGACTGATTCTAGTGCAGAGTGAGAAATTGAGAGAAACCTTAAGTTTACCACATTTGAAGAGGCTGGCAAGCTGTGTCAGAGAGACCCCGCAAGAGGCCATAGGTTTTACCCCCGGGGGGGGTCCCAATTTTGCCGCCGGGGATTTATAATGGGGATTTTGGAGTGTAACTAGAACTGTATCGTTTGCCATACACCCATAAAAGAGGTGTCAAATCGTGCGGATTGGGGTGCTAAGACTTTTTTGAGGGGGTAGACAATAAATTGCCCCCATGGGGGGGGGGGGCAATTAATCTCCCCAAAAAATCCCATAGACTTAACATTGAGACCAAATTTGACTGATTGAAGCGCCGAGTGGGAATTTGGTAGATATCTCAAATTTACCACATTTGTAGAGGCTTGCAGTCTGTGTTGGAACATACACCGCAGGAGGGTATAGGTTTTACTCCCAGGGTAAAACAGGTGCCCAAATTTGCCCCATTGACTTATAATGGGGAACTTGGTGCATGACTCGTCACTTTTATGTTCGTCGTAGACCCATGAAACAGGTGGCAAATTGTGTGGTTCATTCAGGATTTATTAGGGCCCAAGCACTGTGACATCAGCCCTCTTGTTTTCCTAAGGATTTTTTTTTCCACCCTTTTGGACTTTTCGGGGGTTTTAACATGCTCAAAAACTCATTAAACTTGGCAGACAGGTTGGAATCTGCTGCCATCAGGATGCCTGGGAGTCTCGTGGCCCGGGCTAAACTCAACAGGATGCCGGTTATTTTGGGTCGTTCGCAAAAACGCACCAGATGGATTTTGATATACTCCTCCTAGGGAATTTATACAATTGCTACCAAACTAGGCCAAAGAGATCTAAAGACATTGAGGATGCAAAATTGCGGAGGGATTTTTGATATCTCAAACGAGTCAGCCGTGCTAATGTCTTAAACGTACGCCAAAAAATGATTAATAACTTTGTGTGCCATAATATTGAGTGCCATTATATTCAGTGACACCTTCTGTGACATCACGTTCAGTGACATCACGTTCAGGAACATCATAGTGTGAGGCTTTTCTTCCAGCACCTGTGGCCAATTGTACACACATACACATCACAAATGTTAACATACACAAACACATCTCACAAACTAACACACACATCTCTAATATTAATACACACATACTCAAACCATACACACAAACAAGCACAAATACAAGCACATTTACTCATCACACGTCACACACCTCTCTCCCTCACTCTCACCCACACTAACCCTTACACACTAATGCGCGCACGAACACACACACGCACATGCATGCTGCATGCACACAAACACACTCATACATCACACACATGCACACATACATACACCCATATTACAAATGTTCACACTCACGCACACACACACACCTCTCACGATGCACACACACACTTATGCACTCAACAAATATGTAGGGCCCATACTGACATTAGCCCTGTATAGTGTGTGATGTGTGCAGGTTGTGAGGTGCAACCGAGTGGCGATGGCTTTTTCGAGGTCTTAACACACTCGAATGTCACAGGTTGTGTGGTGCGCCCGGGGTGGAAATGGCACAGGGTGCTTGGGCCCGTCATCATTGCTTGCAACTATATTTTTATTTGGGTTTATTCGGGGAAAGGGGGCTTGACATGAGTGGTAAACTGCCCCAGCATGGGGCAATTAACATACAATAGTAACTTCCATAGGAACTTTAACACTCAATTTAACTGTGAATCACTCTGTCGTAGAGACATTAAGGTGGGCTCATTTTACTGTTAGAGTGCTTAGCACCATGATGTTTAGCTTATTAGCATGTTGCTAGCATTATGATAATTGAATTAACATGTTGCTAGCAACATCATTAGACAGCACTAATACAATGCTGGAGTGCTTAACATGTTAGCATGACTCCAAAGTTTTGCCCCTTCAAGCACCACTCACATTTACTTCAGGAAATGTACCTCTCTAGTTTATATTTATTAGTCTCCATATGTTTTAGGATTCCTTTTCCTTACACTATGTTTTCACAGCACCTATCCAGTCATTTCTTTCACTGCAGTTCTTAATTCTGTAACATTCTTACAGGGTTTATCTTTAAATAAAAGATGGAGTTTTATTCTTGTTCTCTTGACTTAGACCTGGGAATAGGAGAGGGAGGCGTTCACGCGAATCAGCTGACATCTGGCTGGGAAACAGCTGGGAGAGACTGTCTTAAGTGACTTCTACTGTACATGTAAATGTGTTATATTCCAAGTGCAAGGTCTTGCTTTAGACCCCTAAAGTACCGACAGATCTGTGTGATACATCTCAGACACACCGACTCTACACTTCACTATTGTAAGGAGGAAAATATACATCATTTGGGAGATATTTTGTTAACAAATAAAACTTGGAGGCGTCCATGTTTTTCCCCACTTTGTATCACACAAGAGCGTTTGAGATTTAAATGCTGAAAGGCAGATTCTGAGTGAGAGAAAGAGTTGCACAATACCGTGTTTCTCCACTCAGTGTTTGATTTCAGTCATAACTGCCTTAAGAACGTTACAAACACATTACATCATATATATATACACATACACACATACACATTATATATGGGTTCAGCTTGTGCCACCTGTGCTGTAATGGTTGTGATGGGCGTCTGTAGATGGGATTTGGATCTGGGAGGTTTGGAGGCGGGGTCAGTGGCCTTGGGCTCTTTGCCTGATGTGCGCGGTGTGTTGGTGGACATCATCAGTCTGTGTTTTCCATGAAACAGTGATGGACCGTCTGTATCTCACCTGCTTGTCTGCATTTGCTTTTTATCAAACAGGTGATGATGATTTTCACTGTCACAACTGTTTATAAAAATAAATCATGAACATAACACAATAAAATAAACTACTGTACATCATCATCACTAATGACCATGCATAAAGACAACACAAGATTTTGTAACGTGATACAACAACCTAAACATTTATCTTTTTTTTACATCTGAATATCACAAAAATCTGTAAGATACATAATTCAGTATTTTAGCCACCTGAAGCTAAAGTGTTTGTGCTAAATAACATTATAGAGCTAAGCTAAAGCTATACAAAACTGAGTGAAATACATTAGAACATTTACACCACAGCTGATAGACATCTGTAATCTACATAAAGCATTAGCTTAGCCACCGAGAGCTAACATGATTGTGCTAAGCTACATAAGGCAGTGTGTTAGCAGTGTTATCTACATGCTACACTAAACTATGTAAGTGACACTGAAAGACAATGTTTCATATAAACTGGCCAAAGCTGGACACAATGAGGAAAAATTAAATAATAGGAGTTTAATATGATGAGAATAAGGATTACATGAGACTTAATAACTAGTGGGATGTACTGCACTGCACCAATGCTTCAAAGTGTGTATCGAGAAATGCAGGAACTATTTAGTGAAGCACGTTTCAGGGCTTGTATTGTATACGGCAACTGACGTCATTTGAAGCCTCGCTGCGATTGGTGGATGAGGAAGTGGCTCAAATTTTGCTACCATGTATTTGACGGATAGAAAGCCCAAGCTCTGTTTTTTTTTTTTTTTTTGAATGTTATTCCTCAAGTATATTTTCTTTAGCATTATAAGTCTATTATTTGCAGGATTATTTGCAGTGTTGTTTTTTGTGTTCCCCGTCTTGTTTTGTAAATATCTCGGTAATTTTTTTTTTTTTTTAACATGTTGGACAATGAAACTGAAACGCCTGGTTTTAGACCACAATAATTCATTAGTATGGTGTAAGGCCTCCTTTTGCAGCCAATACAGCATCAATTCATCTTGAGGTTGACAAGTCCTGCACAGTGGTCAGAGGTATTTTGAGCCATTCTTCTTGCAGAATAGTGTCCAGGTCACTACGTGATAGTACAGTGGAACCTTGAATTGTGAGTTACGTGGTTTACGAGTGTTCCGCAAGACGAGCAAAGATTGTTTTGATTTAAGAAAGAAGTTGTTGAGAAATTTTGATTTAAAAAACAAGCAAGTGTTGGTTTACGAGTGCCGAGTATCATGTATCACGCATGCGCCTCTTATTTTGACACCGAGCATCACTCTTGCGCTGCAGAATTGTGGGTAATCGTCTTCCCTGCTCCCCTGGGTCTTAGTGCTCGTCTCTTACTGGTATAATCAACACCTCCCTGTGTTTCAGCGTCTCCAATGTGCGCGTAATTTGACACAGACACACACTCTTTTCACCCCCCCTAACCCGGCTTCACTCACACACACTGTTAGTTATATTGAAACACTAAGTGATGGTGTGTAATCCTCAGGTGGGGAACAACATGATGGAAATGATATCTGCAAAATATGGAGGTGACTGAAGCATTGTTCCACATTTTGTTCCTTGGGGATGAGACAAGGTTTTTTTTGTCTTTGATGTTAACTACTAAAAACAGTGTTTTCCCACCTGAGAGTTTCTCCAGCATACTGCATATCAGATTGAGTACTCATCTGTTAAATTTTTGAGGACAACGCTTTTTTTCAGCCCACATTTAATCAATAATATTTTTAATTAAAAGTTTTATTGTTTTTGGTTTTAATGTTATTTTGAAGTAAATGAAACAGTAATAGTTATAATAGTAATATAAATAGTTTAATGGTTTAAATAGTTAAAATAAATAGTTAAAAAATTAAAAAGGGAAATGTTTGATGTCATGTGGGCATCATAAAATTTGTGTTGAAAACTTCTAACTAAAAAGTGGGAGCTGGCATGCCTAAAATAGATGCAGGATTATTTTTTATAGTCTAAATAAAAAATGCTTTTCTAAACGTGAGCTACTGTTTGCTTCATCCTTTTTAATTTCCTACAAATTTTTGTTCTTAATGTCATTTTGAAGGAATGTAAAAGTTAAATATCTAATAGTTGAAATACATAGTTAAAATCTTAAGATTTCATGTGGGCATTATAAGACTTGTATTAAAAACTTCTATATAAAAATGTTTAAACATTGAATTAAATGTAAACGATGCATAAAAAGATTTACAGGGGCCACTTGATTTTATTGTTTTACAGAGTGTTTGTGTGTTAAATTTACTTTATATTTAACAAATGGTCCCTTTAGGATTATCTGGTTCTGTCTGACATTTTTGTCAAAAATTATTCACATTTTCTTATTCTGTGAATCTATTTACTCCCGGTGACGGTGCAACGTGGGAATCATTATTGGAAGACACTACTGCTTTGCTTTATTTGGTATTTACGTCTGCTTGCATATTATTGCTCGTGTTTGCTCAGTGTGTGTGTGTGTGTGTGTGTGTGTGTGTGTCACAGGTGTAATTGAGGGCTGCTTTGTCACTGCATGAAAAGAGCTGTAACCGGATGGTATGGTATGGGAAATCTCCGCTAAACTTTAAGTTTGCCAGACGTATGAGGCAGACTGCTTGGAAAGGTAGAATGCAAAAGGAAATTTTGTGAAACAACCAGATACCTCATGTATGTGGATCTATATGGGAATCAGTGAAACTTTCTAGGAATCCTCACAGCTAGCAGTGAGAGGTGATGGCTGTGAGGTGTAAAGGCTTTTTGTATGTTAATGACTAGCAGAAAGAGGTTCTGTCCTTCTTACCATAGCCGGGTGGGGGGATTGACCATGGTGTGCCTTTGTCTCTTCAGCTTGAGAGTTTGAAGGAGAAGCAAGCTGCAAGTTTGATGAGAGAAGACTGCAGGAAGAGTCAAGCCATGTGCATAGAAGAGCTAAGAGCACGCATAATATGGGCATTGCAGCAAGTTGAGCTTTGATCCATTGATCCAAGATGGCGGCGCAGCAGTAGCACGCAGCAGCCGCTCCGGAGCCAAAATGGTGCTACTTTGTTTACTTAGTGTTGTAGCACGTTTATTTTACATAGTTTATGGACATCGGCGCAAACGGTGTTCGTACTTACCACCGCCAGACACTTTTGCAACTCAACAAACCGGTAAATTTAATTCAAGATGAGCTGCGTGAGAAGCTACGCTACCTCTGCTTGCTTCAGGAACTAGGCCTCCAGTCCTCGGCGTTGCCTGATGCCGGTAGCCGGAGAAGGGGACATCGTAAGCGGCACGCGAGGAAGCAGAAGCGCGGCAAGCGGGCGGGAGTCTGTGCTAGGCTAAAAACAAACCCTAGCCGGCCGGCTCTTCCGTCCATCATCTTATCAAACGTCTGCTCTCTGGATAATAAACTGGACTACATCCGACTTCAGCAGGCTACACAGCGTGAGGTGAGGGACTGCTGTGTCTTTGTTTGCGACATAGTACCGGATGCCGCCATTCAGCTAGACGGGCTAGTCTCGTTTCGCGCCGACAGAAACGGAGTTCTTTGCGGTAAGACTCGCGTGGCGGCTTGTGTGTTTACATCAACACGAAATGGTGCAAGAACTCTGTGCTAGTTTCTAGCTTTTGCTCATCGTTGCTGGAGATGTGACTGTTAGATGTAGACCTTTTTATTTACCACGGGAATTCACCACTGTTTTCATTATCAGAGTGTACATTCCACCTAGTGCTAATGCTAAGGAAGCGTTCTGGGAACTGTATGCTAAGATCAGTAATCTGCAGAACATACACCCGGATGGACTGTTTATTGTTGCTGGAGAGTTCAACCATGTAAATCTCAAGTCAGTGCTTCCTAAATTCCATCAGTATGTGGACTTTGCAACGAGAGGGGAAAACACGCTGGATCTTGTTTACACATCATCTCACGACGCAACCAGAAATCGTGGATCACTGCGGAGGTACGTGCACTTCTGAAGACCAGAGACTCTGCCTTCAGAGCGGGAGACAAGGCGGCCCTAAGAACCGCAAGGGCCAAACTGTCCCGGGCCATCAGAGGCGCGAAGCGTGCACACGCCCAGCGAATCCACAATCACTTCAGAGACAGCGGTGACACACGACGCATGTGGCAGAGCATACAAGCCTTCACCAACTACAGGACCTCATCACCTGCCTGTGACAGTGACGGCTCCCTTCCAGATGCGCTGAACAGCTTCTACGCATGGTTCGACATACAGAACGACATGACGGCGAGGAAGACCATCCCTCCTCCGAACGACCAGGTGCTGTGTGTGACCACGTCTGATGTGAGGAAAACTCTGCGAAGAGTCAACCCTTGTAAAGCTGCTGGACCAGACAACATCCCAGGCAGAGTGCTCAGAGAATGTGCAGAACAGCTGGCAGATGTTCTCACCGACATCTTCAACATCTCTCTGAGCAGCGCCATTGTTCCCACATACTTCAAGTCTACCACCATCGTCCCCGTGCCGAAGAAGTCTTCTGTGTCCTGTCTCAATGACTACCGCCCTGTTGCACTCACACCCATCATCATGAAGTGCTTCGAGCGGCTCGTCATGAGACATATCAAGACCCTGCTGCCTCCCTCACTGGACCCCCTGTAGTTTGCGTATCGTCCAAACCGTTCGACGGACGACGCCATCTCCACCACACTCCACCTGGACAAGAAGGACACTTGCGTTAGAATGCTGTACATAGATTTCAGTTCAGCATTCAATACAATCATCCCCCAACAACTGATCGGGAAGCTGAGCCTGTTGGGATTGAACACCTCCCTCTGTAACTGGATCCTGGACTTCCTGACCGAAAGACCTCAGGCAGTGCGGATCGGGAACTATACCTCCAGCACCACCACACTGAGCACTGGGGCCGCCCAGGGCTGCGTGCTCAGTCCCCTGCTGTTCACACTGCTGACTCATGATTGTGTAGCGACACACAGCTCCAATCATATCATCAAGTTTGCTGATGACACGACCGTGGTGGGTCTCATCAGCAAGAACAACGAGTCGGCGTACAGAGAGGAAGTGCAGAGGCTAACGGACTGGTGTACAGACAACAACCTGTATCTGAACGTCGATAAGACAAAAGAGATGATTGTTGACTTCAGGAGGACACGGAGCGATCACTCTCCGCTCAGCATCGACGGCTCTTCTGTGGAGATCGTCAAGAGCACGAAATTCCTCACCTGGTCCCTCAACACCAGCTCTCTGCATAAGAAAGCCCAACAACGTCTTTTCTTCCTGAGAAGGCTGAGAAAGGCACAGCTTTCATCACCAATCTTCACCACCTTCTATAGAGGAACCATCGAGAGCATCCTGAGCAGCTGCATCACTGTCTGGTTTGGGAATTGTTCCATATCAGACCGCAAGTCCCTACAGCGGTACTGAAGGAATAAGGTACTGAAGCATTCGGGCCTCACATCCAGACAGTTAACAGTGTAACAGTTTTTACCCACAAGCCATCCGTCTCCTCAACACAAAGAGACTGGACTGATAAAAACACACGCGCGCGCACACACAAATCACTAAAACAGACGAACTAAATAACATCCGGACTGAACTGATAAACACACATATGCACAATCACACTGATTTACAACCACCTTAATTTGTTCATACCTACCTATCTGAACTGCTCTTTGCAATATTTGCACAATATTTTATTTCACTTTGCGATTTGCACACGATATTCTTGTCACAATGTAAACTGTTTACTTGCTGCTCTCTCTACTACCTCATACCTTATCACTAAAAAGGTATTTCTTAACTGTAACGTGTTACGTTGTTGTGTTGTCATGTAGCTCTTCGTTTGCACATTTGCATGTGCACTTTGTTGTCTGTTGTCTGCTGTCTTTGTTGTCTCTCTTTTGTATAGAAATTGATAGTTTTTTAGGTTAACTTAAAAATGTAAAAATCTGCATTGTTAAATTTATGTTGTGTTTGTTAATTCATGTCGTTGCATGTATGTAGCACCATGGTCCTGGAGGAAAGTTGTTTCGTTTCACTGTGTACTGAACTGTATATGGTTGAAATGACAATAAAAGCCTACTTGACTTGACTACTTGACTTTATGTCAGCTGACAATACAGTAGTAAATTATACCTAGCCAAGTTAGCCTAAGCACATAGCTACACATCTACTTTTTGTTACTTGCATTGTTGTATGTGTCCAGTTTATTTAACGGTTTGTCAAGTCAGAATTATATGATGTTTTTTATATGGGGGGGAGGGGGGTGGATAAGGTCTATCTACATACCTGCCCAATAACCAATCAAGTCACTAAGTTATGAGGGCTTGGGTTGGGCTAAATAAAACGTAGTGACTGGGTAATGTCCCAATAGATGTCAGGGTTTTGGCAGTGTTTTTTTTTTAAACAACCAATCAATGTAGAGATTAAAAAAAACCTATAGGGAAGAGCAGAGTTGTGCAAAGGTATAAAATGCAAATGGGGCTTGAGGTGTGAAGGTCTCCTGACAAAATCCTTGATTAGATTATTTGCCATGGCAACAAATGGTTGTACCATGGAAGGATTCCTCAGCAAGATACATCCGAATTGGTATCAATCCGGAAGTATCCTAGTGTAACGAGATAAATGTTATAGAAATATAAATATCTAAGTAAATCCTGCGTTAATGTGATTGAGTGGTTGCGCTTCCTACTGGTTACTCTGGGGGCGCTGTTTCCCACTGTGGTTGAGCAGTCTGCAGCAGAGCTATGGAGAACTGCTGTGGGTAAGTTGCATCTGTTGTAGCTCCACCATAAACGTTAGAAAAAATAATTTCATGAGAAATGTCAGGCACTGTTTGAAAGGTATAGAACATTATAGACATTGATTCATCTGTCAAGTGTATTTTCTTTTTATTTATGTGTCATTTTGATACTTTTATTTCCGTTTTAATGTACCAAGAATTACCACGTGCTAATGTGCTAACGAAATGAACCGTGTTCTGAATAGGTGGAGCTGTAACATTTTGTTGAACTTGCTGTTTGTCTCCTACTGCTCTGTGTGCAGGTAACTATTTATTCACCATATAATGTGTAAGAAGTTACTCTGTAGTATTCTGTGCATTTTCTGTGTTTGAGTAAATGTTTGGGTGCTATTAGTTTTTTTGTGAAAGTATTCCAGAAATGTCATGATGGCTATAAAATGGGTGATGTAAGCTGTGTAATTTATGTAGCACACATGCTTTACTTTATATTTATTTCAGTCCTGCTTGATTTAAAATTGACTATGCGATCACAAAGCAATTTGTTTAAACAAAAGACAGATGGAAAGGACAGTATTTTCATTGAGAAATTCCCATACTTCAGATTATCCTCATATTTTTATTTATTTTGTTTATAATATCATATATAATTATATATTATTATATATAAGTATACTGTTATATTAAGAGCAGCAGAGCTATGGAGAACTGCTGTGGGTGGAGCTGTAACATTTTGTTGAACTTTGTTTGTCTCCTACTGCTCTGTGTGCAGCCATCAAATAAATTGTGACATCACCCAAGTCTCGAGTGTGCGTGCTGATGAAAAGTTGGGACAAACCAGGTCAGAGACAGGGAAAGCCAAGAAGGTGCCGTGACTCAGGACTTCAATCAAGGTGGTCGAAGATCATCCCAACATCGAACCGGCAGTCTTGTCTTCATTTTTCATTGCACAGGAACTCTCAGCCAAACTAAGTACATCTAGAAAAGACTCTTGGCTAGACATTCTAAGGGGGTTTGACACTGTTACTGAATTTGGGTTTCACAATATTTGTAGAACATATAGCGTATGTATTTTTGTTTTCTTTCTCCTTTCCTCAGTTGTATACCTTTACTACTTGATTATGGAAAACGCAAGGTTGACCGAATCTAGTTATGTAGGCACTCCTTTCAATGTTGGTCGAGGGAGAGGTCTGTTAGTGACACCAGTTCCTTTTCCAGACATTAGCCCTGGCTCTACTATGTGTAGTGTAAATAATGGTATGGGCATAGAAGCAAATGCAGTTCCACCTTTAAATGCACATGGAAATCATACCAGTTATGAAACCGCTCTGCCAATTAACACATCTACTCCAGTTTATACCAGTGACATAATGAGTCAGATGGGTAATATAGTACAGCAAGTAGGTTTGCAGCTGGCAGATAGTATCCTTGCACATTTAAATTTGCACAGTCACACAGAATCTGTATCAAAGCATGCTCAGAATAATCACGACAGTAGACACTGTAGAAGAAATTTTTATCTGATTTTATGTACCCTACTTTTAAGAAATAAAAAGATACCTCAGCTTGCAATAATGGGAGGCTTGCGTGAGAAGCCGAGCATATAGGCCCCTTTGGAATGTGCCTGTGTAAGCAATCCGATCTATACATTGAGGCACCCAGAACTGGGAACCTTAATGAAACCCAGATGGTTTATGTAAAGTAAGCGCGGGAAAACTGTCCGCCTTTGTCTAGGATCAGTATTTAAGCAAGAAGCCGTCGGGAGTCGTGGTGTGTTCTGCAGACCTCCCGACTTTATTGATCAACCAATAAAGTTGTAACCTTCTGAAATCAAAGCCTGAGTCTTCAATTAATTTCCACGACAATACATACCTGACCAGAATTCCATGGCAAACACCTCACAGATCCAAGTTGTGCGTCAGAGGGAAGTCAAAGACCCTCCGATTTTCAGAGGTGATGCATCAGACACTGTTACGCTTGATGAGTGGGTTGAACTAATGAAAAACTTTATAAGAAAGGGGTTTCTGCCGACTGAAGAGCAAGGTGAAGAGATCTTAATCCACCTGAGAGGCAAAGCCAAAGATGTTGTTAAAGTGGGGATGCTGTCAAGCGGTTTA
>JAAGKR010009545.1:0-26288 GCA_011419295.1 Clarias macrocephalus | reverse complement strand
CTCAGCTCTCATAAACAGATGATGTAAACTGCTCGTAGATTTGATATTTATTAAAAATAACGACATGTTAAGAGCTGCATGAATTTGGCGCTGTTACTCTTCCAGGACTCACTTGTCACAGGTCCACACTTTAAATAAAATATCATCCTTGTTCGCTTCATTATGTGGAATAAATTATTTCTCAAAGGTTTAAACAGATACTGGTCAAGAAGAAAAGGGCGTTCGAGTCAAACCGGGACTTTTGATTGTCAAGAATATCTAAACAGTTAGAGTATGAAACAGTTAATTTCTCTATATGGGGCGGTTTTAAAATTGTTAATATTGCTAAGGAAAAATATTGGAATGTAAACGAACGTTGGTTGCGAGCTTCGTCCTTCTCTACACATCCTCCACCTAAGGCAACACACTTCTTGTTTCCCTTCAAATGCAAGAAACGAATAACATCATGCATTTAAATATTTTACAACCAGGTGCACCATTTTGGTTTTGACCTTCTAGAGGTATTGTTTTTTATACAAGAAGAAATTTTCATTGAGCGTACTCATTTCCAGAGAAATAATCTGGGGAAATATTTTCCGTTCTTTCTTTCATATGATAATACAAATTTTATAACACCCCCCCCCCCCATTCACACCAGTTTAGTTCAAATCAAATCAAATTATAGTTCAATTTTATTTGTCACATACACAATCATGCACAGGACGAGATGCAGTGAAATGCTTATACGACCGCCCATGACCTTGAAAAAAAGAATATCAATAGGAAATAAATATGGAATAAAATAAGAAATAAAATATAGAAAAGCTTAAGCTATGGAAAATATTACATGGCCCCTACAGGGACATGGATGAGGGGGGAAAATATTTTTTTTTTTTGGAGGGGGACTGGAGAAGAAAAAAAACTCTCCATGACTGTTTAACAACACACGTGTAACTCTAATCCAAGTATTTATATCCTTCCCCATATGCTTTTTCTACTAAAATTTTTTATTTTGTAGCGGTTGGCAGCCAACTTTCAGGCGCATTACTGACCCTCACTGGACTGGATCCGTATTGCGCGGACAAGGATCAAGCTTTTGACGAGCTTTTTCAACTTTTGTGAGATCTTGCAAACTTTTAGTGAAAATAATGTTTTTTTGCAAAAAATTTTTTGCAGGATCTCGCCAACAAATTTTTAAATAATTTTTCCTAGCTTAATTTTTTTCCACCCATATCCTGTTAGCCTTTTTCTTGCCTCCCTTTTTTTTTTTTCAAGATGGATTTTTTTTTTCCAACATTTATTTTTTTCCACCCATGTCCCTTAAGGGGCTCAGCATATAGCTATAGAGGATAAGAACAAAATCTAAAATATAAGAAAAACTTAGCTGTACAAATATGGGGAAAAAATCTGTACAAATATTGAAAATATATTGTGGAAATGAAATAGAATTTAAATAGAATTGTCCGGGGAGTGTGCAAATGCATGAAACGTGGTGAGCAGAAAAGAACCTCAGAATGCACGACATCTTCCTATCCTGAATTAGATCTCACACTGACTAACTGACTGTATATGTGTTCTTTATTAAAATACTGCGTATAGATATACTGCATGCGTTATATGGTTAGGAAAGCACTGCGGTGGGCTTCATTAAAAAGACAGATGTACCTGGGTTTGTTCAGCCTGTTTAATATACATGTTTAATATACATGACCATCTGTTTTAAAACTCTCTTTCTGCATGAGTTTCCAGAGTTCCTCGAGTTTAACATTAACGTCTCCGGCCACGTTTTTCGATGGCAACCAGGAATCACTTCATTCTTCCTTCACAGGATGTGACTTGATCGACATTTCGGATATTTCCGATTGCAGCCGCGGTGGTCTGATACCCAGATGCAGTTAGAAACACGCCGCTCGATCAAACCCAAATGTCAAGCTACATGCGCTCATGTTTCCGATTTGTCCGCGCGGATCCCAGTGCCAGCTGTGGGGTGACTGTTGAGTCCGGGAATGGTAAAGTTATCATCTGTTATATAAGTGTTAGCAATGCTTAGTCTGGCTATAGCCGGCAGAGCAGGAACGCGGTGTTTAGATTCAACCCTGTTGTCTTCCATTAGAGCCGAGTGGCCTGTTTGCTTTTCCAGCTCGGTAATAAAAGCGTGACAAATGTATAAAACTCCGAGGCGTGCCAGCTAGTCAGGAACACCTCAACTCTTTCGACTTTGCCCTCCTCAGCCGGAGCGCTCTTCTTCGTTAAGCCACCGAACCGCTCGTTCTCTTCTCTTTAGCTATGCACAGCGCGGCGGCTTTGTGCGCAGAGGCCGCGCGGTTCCCCGGCAAGGTCGTGTGGAGGTGGCTGAGATGAATGCCACATGATCTTTCACTGTTTCGACCTTGGATGAGTCACATGACATGTTCCATGACATGCACGGCAACTCTAATCCGCTCGAAAAAAAATGACAGCTCGTGCTAATACAGGCTGTGGTGGGTTTCAGTGACCCTTTGCATGTCATTTTGTTCTTTTCCCTGCATAACCCGTGCAGCAGCAACAGCAGCAGCAGCAGCGAGGACCTGTAATTGTACTTTCAGATGCATGGCCCAGAGGAGATGACTGGAGAGAGATGGAGAGAGAGAGAGAGTGAGGGAGGAAGAGAGATGTGCTGACAGATAGATAGCCGGCGTCCCTCTTCCTCCTGAGCCGCATTCATTAGACATTCATCCGATTCCTCTGTCTTTCAGGAATCCACCATCCAATCCTACCAGGTGATCTATTTCAATAATCCACTTATGTCAGCTCAAGGCAGTGCCGTGCTTTCCATTTTACAACAGAATACAGAACAGGATTATACTGTACATGCTAAGGAGATGCATTTTTCAAGCATATTTTCTCTGTCCATAGGGATAGAAAGAAAATAACAGGCAACTAGCAATCTAATTCCAGTTAAGGAAAAAAATATAAGACTGTCTACAAGTGAGGATACAATATAGCGTTTCTATATTTACTAATATATATATATAGAGAGAGAGAGAGAGAGAGAGAGAGAGAGAGAGATTTACTCTGTTCAGAGGAAGCCCGATAAGTAATAAATCCAGGTACTGTTATTAAACCATCAGAGAGTCAATCTGAAATGGACCTTTGGAAAAATGAAACAAATATTGTTTTCCGTTAATCCCTCTGCAGTTTTGGTGTTTGATTTAAAAGGACCCGGACTCCTTTCGAATTTCTTCTTAACACGTCAGGCAGCTCGTGACAATAAAGCAAGGTCATTAAAACTAAAAATAAAAGCCAAAAAAAAAAAAAAACAATGAAAAATACACAATGTGATTCAAGACCAAAAAACTGCATTGTTAGCTCAAGCAACTGGTGATTCAGACCTTCATATTGCATCAGGCTCTGAGACTTTCACATCCCCGAAATTCAGTTGGCAGGAGAGAGGACCTGCAGACAGCCGACGTCTCCTGGGGTTTGACCAGGCAGGATGATTGATAGAGAATCCGGGGAACTAATATCTGTGTACATGGGAAAACAACAACATGTGTATGTGTGCGATATGTGTGTGTCTGGGTATATATATATATATATATACGGACCTTATATCAAGAATACCACACTTCATGATGTTGCTTACGGTGACAGTGGCATTATTATTATTTTAACAAAAAAAAAACATATATATATATATATTTTTTTTCTGACATTTTGAATAAGTTCTTTTTATTTCTCACCGTCAATCCCAGGAGACTTACGGCACGAGGCGGGGATACATCGATCATAGGGTACATCCACACACTTCAGGCAATTTGGGAACAAAAGTTAACGTAATCTGCATATCTTTAGACTGCGGGAGGAAACCAGAGTGCGTAGAGGAAACCCCACACAAACTCTACGCACACACAGACGCAAGGCAGGAATTGAACCCTCGACCCTGGAGGTGCAAGGCAACAGTGCTAACCACTAAGACACACACTAAGGCACACGTCCACCTTTCTTTTTATTCCTATAGAATCGTAATAAGTAAAAATGACACACACAGAATAGCTGAGCACTATCAAAGGTTGCTGGGCTGGAATTTTTTTTTTTTTTTTTTTTTTTTTTGCATTAATGATGACTAGATTTATTGCTGTCTGAATTTTTAACAGCACAAAGACAAAGGAGATGTGGGTTATTTCTGGAAATATAAGTAATGAACCATGCACTGTATATAGCCTGTTAATAGTGATCAAGAGAAGATGAAAGAAAATGGTAGGAAATAAGAAAGAGAGAGAGAGAGAGAGAGAGAGAGAGAGAGAGGAGGAACCGCTTCTGTGCACTTGGCAGTTAGGGTGGACATTCCGACTCACTTTACTGAGTCGATTCTTTCAAGTGACGTTTGATTCGTTAGATTCACAGGGGAATTGACATCTGATCATAGCATTAAAATATTTTTATTTATAATTTGTTTATTTATAATACATTAATGGTTTTTGTGATCATGGAAACCAGTGCTCACTCACTCTCTCACTCACTCTCACTCTTACTCTCTCACTCACTCTCACTCTCTCACTCACTCTTACTCTCACGCTCACTCTTACTCTCACACTCACTCTCTCACTCATTCTTACTCTCACACTCACTCTCACACTCACTCTCACACTCACTCTCACTCTCTCACTCACTCTTACTCTCACACTTACTCTCACTCTCACACTCCCTCTCACTCACTCACTCACTCACTCTCACTCACTCATTCACTGCACTCTCACTCACTCACTCACTCACTCACTCACTCACTCACTCACTCACTCACTCACTCATCATCTAAATTGCTTTGACCTGTATTCAGGGTCGTGGGAGGCCTGAAGTCTATTCCAGGAGACTTAGGGCATGAGGCAGGGTACACCCTGGACAGGGTGCCAATCTATCACAAGGCACACATATACACATGCAGCCATACTCATTCACACACAATTGGAAATTTGGGAACACTAATTGCCTTAATCTGCATGTTTTTGGACAGTGGGAGGAAACCGGAGAACCCAGAGGAAACCCATCAAGCACGGGGAGAACATACAAACTCCATGCACACAGACCAGAGACGGGAATCGAACCCGGACCCCGGACATGCAAGGCCACAGTGCTGCATTAAAACTTTTTTTTTGTTGTTGTGTTTAAAATACATTAAAAATTATAAATAATAATAATAAAATTTTTGTGCTCATAGAAGGCAGTTTATATCCGATATCTGTATAATCGGAACTTTTTCTGACTTTTAGTTAAAGAAGTAGTTTCAAATTGATTTAAATATTATATATTAAATTTTAGTAAAATATTGTAAAAAATATTAAATAACATCATATTATTATCAGTATGTAATGTACAGCAATAAATTTTCAATTTAAATATTTATCAATTATTTGAATAAATAATTTATTCAATTATTTAAACTATAATTATAAAATTATATATATATACAAACATATATATATATATATATATATATATATATATATATATATATATATATAATGTTACTGTATATATTGTTATATATTGATAATATTATATTCATAGAAAATGCATAATTCTATTATCCATTATATTATTATGATAACATTATAAAAACATATAATAAAAATAGAAAAAAAGCATTATATAATATAAACACTTTTTATATATAAAACATTATATATAAAATTAAATAAACATTATATATAAAATAAAAAAACATAGTACATATTGCTTTTGTACACTTTTACTTGTTTATATACGTATTTAACAACTGAAAGTGTAAAAACGAGCCTATTTCAGACTTCAAAGCGTTGCGGAAGGAAAAGAAGGAGCGAGTTTCGATCCGCTCGCGCGCGCGCGCGCGAGTCGACTCCTTTGACGCGCTTTAAAGAGTCGTTCAGACACGAGCGGTTCTCCGCGGATCGCCCATCACTAGTTTGCAGTCGGTCGCCCGCGCGCGCTCTCCGTCTCCCCCGACCTGCCATGGATGTTACGCCGGTTAAATACGCGTTCATCATCATCATCGTCACTCCTCTTCTGCTCCACTTTCAGCGCACAGCGGCTCTCTACATCACCCACAGCACAGGTTCGTCCTGAAGCTTTTCCTTCTTGTTTGTTCACTATTGACGGGGGACTTTATGTCTGGAGCGCCGGGAGAGCAAAGAAAGAAAGAGAAAGAGAATCTCAGAATCTCAGAATCTCTGCTCTAATGGACGGGAAGATCAAACAGGCTGTAATTCAAAAGAACAAAAAAAAAAAAAAAAGCGCGTGCGTAATTTGGAAACGTTTGAGTCTTTATAAATACATATGCGTCAGTTTCATTTAAAAAAAGAGAGAGAGAGAGAGAGAGAGAGAGAGTGAGAGAGAGTGAGAGACTCTCCCAGGGGCAATACCCTGCATGTCAGCAAACCTTTTCCAGGCTCTCCAACTTTTCCTTTTATTCCATGCCTGATACTTGGAAACGTCTACAAGATCTATTTACTGTAATGCGAAGACACAAAACGCGTGTGCGTCCTTGCTTGCTAACTTTGTGTCTCTGCCTGACACTTCAGCCTGGCTGAGATGTTCAGAAGGTGCTGCTGGTGGAGCTGAAATAGCTGACGGATGCAGTGTTTCTGCCTTATAATATATTCTGCATAAAACTCAGGCATTAGTGTCACTGCTTCTAAACGCCAGAAAACAAGTGTGCAGTCCTTCAGCAGAATGCGCGCGCTTGTGTGTGTGTGTGTGTGTGTGTGTGCTTGTCCGTGTGCATGCACTTGCACCTTTCCTCAGAGGTGAAGTTTATATGCATATGCATAGATCAATGTGTGTGTGTGTGTGTGTGTGTGTGTGTGTGTGTGAGTGAGTGTGTGTGTATGTGTACGTGCCTGACACTACACTACCCTGCACTCTGATGGAAACTTGTACGACCGGGAATGCACGACCCTGGTGGGAGTAGAGTTGACCTGGACTGAATCCTTTCCATGTTCCAAAAGCCTTGTTAGATATACTGTATGTCCACACTGATGATTATTGATCTATGCACTGACCAAGTAGCTGCATGTGCAGGATGTATATTGACAGTGTGTGTATGTGTGTGTGTGTGTGTGTGTGTGTGTGCGCAGCTTCCCTGCAGCATGTCCTGAAGGAGTACTCCCTGGTGAAGCCGGTGAGTGTGGACACGGATGGACGCTTCCTCTCCCACGCCGTCTCGGCTGACCGCCTGAGTGGGCTGCAGCACCGGCGCAGGAAGCGCGACGCGCACACGGGGCCAGGGCACCACGAGACGCTCTTTTACAATGTGACTGTTTTCGGACAGGAGTTTCACATGCTCTTGAAGCGCAACTCGCGCTTGGTGGCCCCGGGGGCGACTATAGAGTGGCACGAGGAGGATAACCAAACCCGGACAGAGCCACTACTGCCAAGCAAATGCCTGTACGTGGGCCATGTTACTAACGTACCAGATACTTCAGTGGCCATTAGCAACTGTGACGGCCTGGTGAGTGAATTCTCTTCGAAATAAATAAGTAACATGGATCTTGACTTGGGTCCAGAGTTATAATAAGAGGGTTTTTTTTGGCATTCATTTATTTCATAATGCAATGATTATTTTATTAAAGTAATGTCTGAGATTCTGCAGGAGGCACATGTATCACAAAGTGTCTCCGTTCAACCAATGCCAACCGTGTCCATATTAACCAAAATCAAAGTATTAGTGCCATCCACGTCACTCGCCTTCATCACTCCAGACCAACAACCCACTGTGTGTTTTGTGCTCCACAGCAGATTGTGGTTAGCACTCTTGCCTTGCGCCGGGGCATTGGTTTGCTCAGCAGTAGTTTTTTCGCCTGCCATGCGGATCCCGATACCCAAACACCAGCCACTGGATGCAATACTGGTCCCAAGCCTGGAAAAAAGGGAAGGTTTGCATCAGAAAGGGGCATCCGGCATAAAACCTGAGCCAAGTTGTTGTGCGGATCGACTGCGGTGACTCAAAAGACTAACAACAATAACTGTCGTCGTGCACCTCCAGGGTCCGGGTTCGATTCCCGCCTCAGGGTCTGTGTGCATGGAGTTTGCATGTTCTCCCAGTGCTTGGCGGGTTTCCTCCCACAGTCCAAAGACATACAGATTAGGCTAACTGGTGTTCCCAAATTGCGTGTGTTCTGTATGTGTGTGTCCTGTGACACCCTGTCCAGTCTCGTGGGATAGGCTCCAGGCCCCCCGCGACCCTATATACAGGATAAAGCATCACAGATGATGAGTGAGTGATCAGTGAGCCTCACACCCTGCGAGAAATCTAATAGACCGCACCGCACATTTTTTTTCCCTTACATCTTTGAAAATTTTGATTGGATATTTATTCATATTCATCGGCTCTCCCGTTTATTCCAGCAGCTTCGAGATCAGAACCGAGCGACTGGTTATTGGCAAAACAGAAAGCGCTGCTGGCATCGAACATTTATGTTGTTTATCAAAGATATCACACGTCTCATGTTTCCCCACCGAACGTGCTCCCGATAAATAAAAGTCTATATATTAAATAATAGAAGTGCACATGAATATCTTGGAATTCCATCCACTTGGAAGAGGCTCTCCTGCGCCGAGTTACGAGCGTGTCTGGACGCCTCCCTGAAACGCCCACGTGACCTCACACGTGCCGGCTCCTGTCTTCACCTACCGTAATGCTGTTTGACTGCAGGGAGAGAGGAAGTAAGTGTGCCAGCCTTGCAGTGAACGTGCACACACACACACACACACACACACACACTTCACCACACATAGACACGGGGCATCCCTGGAGATGACGGACCCGGCTTGGAGTCTGGCCAAGCTGCATGGCAGGATTACTCCATCTGACCCGCAGTGCTTTTACTCAGTGCGGGGAATCTAGTGGGAAAACAGGCTTTTAGCATTCGCATGTGAGAGGCTTATAATTTAGTTACATTCCTGTTAGAGTTGACCCTTTGAGTCTAGGATACACATTTTAGTTCAACTCGTTTGGTTTGTATCATTATTATTATTATTAGGCCTGTCAATATTAATATAATAACAGTACATAATATCAATATTCCTTCCTTTTTTTTTTAACGCAAATTAATCATATGACCAGTTCCGTATCAGATTGACCCTAATGGCTTCCCACAACCACAGCGCAGTTACATAGCTGGGTGTGATAATGGTACGTTTAACGCGGATAATAAGATGACTGAGGAAACATCACCGAGTGTGCTGAGCGGCACGTTCTTTATATCAAGCTTCTAGATGGATGTCTGGATAAAACCAAAGTTGTGTGCTTGAGCGACCTTCAAGCAGGAACTATTCTTAAAGGGTACATGAGATGTAAGATGTGGGAGTGGGGTCTCAGCAGGCAAAGGCTCTAGGTTGTTGATTTCTGGATCTTAGGATCCGGGTTTGAGCCTCGCCTTTGGGGGGTTGCCACAGCATTTAATTTAAGAGATTTTAATATAACATTTGTTGAATGTTAATGTTTGAGATATTATAAAAGTGCATAATCTGTTTACTCTAACCAGTTTGTCATGAGTTCTTTATTATACAATACAAGTAAATCTGAGTATTTGATAAATGGTGATTAATCGTCATTAATCACAGACTATTACTGTGATTAATTAGATTCAAATTTTCAATCAATTGACAGCTTATTATTATTATTATTATTATTATTATTAATGACACTGAATAACACACATATTGCATGCATGCGCGCCTTTCTTTGGGAATACAGTCTGTTATCTATCGGCTTAGCGTACAGAGCAGTTTCCTAATACAGCATATTTCTCTGACTTTCTGAAACTCTAGCATTAGCGCTACCCGCGCTTGAAGACTCAGCTCCTCTGAGAGCACTTTGTTGCAGAAACACCCTCAGCTCTCTGCCTCTGATTTATGTCTATCTAGAAATGTGCTCTCTTTTGCCATAAGGCTACTTCTTAACATGATCGATCACCGGGTTTTCCTTTCGTACCGGATTGCAGCGTTGACGGTTTTGAAGCATGTGACTAGCAGTAGTGCAGCAGGTTCGTCTAGAGCTTCTGAAACTTAGACTAACATGGCAATAATGCCGAGGGACTCGATTGCGGACGGCATGGTAGCGTAGTAGCTTACTGGTTGGCACTGTCACCTGCAGGGTCAGGGTTCGATTCCCGCTCTGTGTGCATGGAGTTTGCATGTTCTCCCCGTGCTTGGTGGGTTTCCTTTGGGTACTCCGGTTTCCTCCCAAAGACATGCAGATTAGACTGATCGGCCTTCCCAAATTGTCTGTAGTGTGTGAATGAGGGTCCTGCAACCTCTGTGGTTGGTGCTCTGCATGGTAGAACAGTAGGTCATGAGTTCAAATCCCAGTACCGTCACTGCTAGGTTTTTGAGCAAGTCCAGCTGCTCAGCTCATTGGCATGTCATTTTGCATAAAAGTGAATGAGAAAGTGTAAAAAAAAAAAAAAAAAGATCATTAAAAAAAAGGGGGGGTCATTTTGTTAAAGCACGTCAGGTTAAATGTTTAGTTTGTCGGAGACCCTGTGAGATTACAATCTGTTACATAGACTTTAATCAGGTTAAAGGGGTTCATCTAGATTTTATAGCAAATATCACAATGTATATCACAGTGCAGTCGCAGAACATAGAGCAGAGGATCAGCTTCTGCAGGACCCTGAGCGTCTTTTCTGGCCTCAACCTTCAAAATCCTGAAGCTTACAATCAGATTAATGCTTTGCACTTAAATGCAGTAGGAATGTGAACTTTCATTTGAACACAGAGGAACAAAGGAGCGTTTTGGAGCAAGTCAGTGGATTTAAAATCTGAGTGGTGTTCAAGTCAAACCGGGATTCTTACACTGATGCACTTATCCAAGTAGTTAAAAAAAAAAAGAAAAGTTTTCTTCTTCATGTCTGAAACGCTGGCCTTCCGGGAACTCCTCTAACGGCCCAAACATGTGGAAATGGCTTGGATCGAGGTCAGGACCGTACGGGGACGTGGCGATATCTCCCAGCTCCCAGAGTTCCTGTAACGTGCAAGTGGTGTTGGTGAATGATTGTGTGTTCAGATCCCACAGACAGATGCGTCTCTGCTGCAAGTCATCCGTCGTTTTCCACCTCGGCCGGGGTCGTCATTCACAAGCATACGGCCTTCTTTAAAACGTTTGCACCATCCAAATGTTTTACTGCAGCTAAGCGTCTCATCACTGTACTGTGCTTGAAGTCTTTTGTTAACATAAATCAGTTTAATGCCTTCATTCATGGAAATTTCATCACAAATCCCAGTTTGACTTGAACGCCCCTGGTATTTTCAAGCATTGCAAGTTACACAGCGAAGAGTTTGAGCGATCAGGTTTTTCTTGCGTGTTTGCCAGCAGGATGTGGGGAAGGAAAGTTCTGCGTTCGGTCATCTTCAGGTTAGTTAGATTAGTCCTGTCATTTCCTGTGGAAGTACAGTAAGTGGTGCTTGACAAGGTGTTTTCTGCGGAAATATTTAATGGATGTTTGGTGAATCTATGCGGTATTATTAAGGAAGCCCTCAAATCTCTCATATTCCTCTGAATTATGATGCTGAAAATCATTTTCATAATCTCGATTTTTTTTCTCTCTTACAATCCAGAGAGGGTTTTTTTTTTTTTACGCATTCCTTATAAAGTAATACTTTACTTTTTTTGTATGAGTATAATTCTTTGAACTTTAAAAACTATCGCAAATCTGAGATTTGGTGTAGATCACAACGGCAACTCTGTGTCTCAAAATTGGTCAAGAACCTTATCGTCTGAAAATAAAGGACGTTAACATACGAGCTGGCGGCACGGGCTCTTAGCGGTTAGCACTGTCACCTCGCACCTCCAGGGTCCGGGTTCGATTCCTGCCTTGGGGGCGGGGTCTGTGTGCATGGAGCTTGCATGTTCTCCCCGTGCCATACAGGATGAAGTGGTATAGACGGCGAGTGAGTGAGTGAACATATGAGCTGTAGCTGTACGACCTAAGGAGACAGTTTCAGAATGTCTTATATATATATATATATATATATATATATATATATATATATATATATAGTCTGTCTTATACTCCAGAAAATTTGGTATTAGCAGTAACTAAGACCGGGACGTTTGGAGCAAATGTATCTACGACCGCAATTTTTTTCCCGCCTCAAGCTTTTCCTCAGGCAGGTTGATCAGAGACGTGATACTTCAAGAGCGAGTGGACGCTCGCGTTGCGCAATCACGGCTGCGCTATGGCGCGTTCCTAGACAGCTAGGCGTTGTAGCATTGTAGCTAAACAAGCTTATTGCATGCTTCTTGTCATGCATATTTAATGGCTAAGGCCACATCTAGGAAACCAACACGCGGCACACAAACACAAACACACACACACACACACACACGCACGCACGCTAGCTGCCTTACTATCCATTCTAATTATTAAGGCAGCTCATTTATGCTGTACTGCAACTAAATCACACCCTAACCCAGACTTCAACTACCAAAAGAAAACATTTTTGCCTCTTTTATTATTTGTGGCATGTATATTTAACTTCAGGAAAATACCGAAGTGTTTCCAAAGTTACATGAAATTCTGTGTAGCCAGTTTTGTGTGATGCTGTGACCAAACCAGCTGGACAGACATACAGATTTACAGACAGACAGACAGACAGACATTTTTCTGAGACGGATTTCTGGTCGAATCGACAGAGCGAGTGCTGACCAATGTACAGACAAAACCTTTCTTTTATTTATATAGATATATAAAGAGTTTTGCTAATGGGGTCTCTGTCCTCATGGGCAAAACCTAGTCCTTCCCAAGATATGAAAAATATATATGCGCACACATTCACACCTAAAGACACGCTGATTTATTTGCCATAAATCATGGCTTCTATCATTTTGTTTTTGCATTCCAGCTCTTTATCTGTAGCATGTTAATTAAAAAAATATTTCCAAAGCATAATTCTCCTATTATCTAAAATATTAGATGCTCTTTCACATGTCCGATAATCTCATCAGTTATGATCAGATATGAACTTTTATTCTTGACGTTTCCTTTCACAGAACCTGTACTTAAACCCGTTATTGAACTCATCATTTTGTTGTAGAAACAACTTATTTATTATTATTATTGTTGTTGACGTTATTTATAAGCCGAGTTGTTTTCGAGCGGTTGAGGTTTGGATTAAATCCATCTGATTCAAGCGTTCGGATACAGGAACTCAAATTAATAAGCAGATGTTCCCTCTGGATATTCTTCACTTTTTATGCTTCCAGTTTAGGGACCATGGCTATAACAGAATAATGAAAGTTAAGAAGTACAGTAGCTCCCGGGACTTTGACGATACTTTACAAGTATTACAGTCTATTAGTATTTCTGCTCATATCCTTCTTTTCATATCCACTGGTTTCTTCTTCACAGCGCATTGTTGGCGTTAGGCTTTTTGGAGGATGCCTGAAGCTCCTATTTCCATAAAGAATTCATCTGATACAGAATGTGATGAAAAACAGAGTCCATGGATGAAGACCCGAGCTGCCAATAAGGCTACTGTAACGCCTAGCGATGGGAATCATACACACACATGATATATATATATATTGCTACAATTCTCAATCCTGTATTCAGGGTCATGGGGGGACTGGAGCCTATCCCAGGAGACTTAGGGCACAAGGCAGGGTATACACTGGACAGGGTGCCAATCCATCACAGGGCACAGACACATACACTCACTACGGCCAATTTGGGAACGCCAATTACCCTAATCTACATGTCTTTGGACTGTGGGAGGAAACCCGCCGAGCACAGGGAGAACATGCAAACTCCACGCACACAGAGACGGGAATCGAACTTGGCTGGGAATCGAACCCGGACCCTGGATGTGCAAGGCGACAGTGCTGAACACTACACCACCCACCTCAAATGCAAACACATATAAATAAAGAATTTATTAAATGGATTTTTTTTTTAAATGATGGGGCGGGGGGAGGGGGGGTTGGGGGGCACAGTGGTGTAATGATTATCACTGTGATCTCGCACTTCCAGAGTTTTCTCCATGTGCTTGTCAGGTTTCCTCCAACAGTCCAAAGACATGCAGATTAGGTTTATTGGTGGTTCCAAATTGCCCGTAGTGTACGAATCACAATCTGACCCCTTTAGTAACTGCCACTGCAAGAGACACGACAGATTTTTCGCCAGGGGAGGCAGGGGGGGAGTATCCATGGCCCGATGTACCGGATGGCACGTGGACCGACCAAAATATTAAAATATACCAGGGTGTACCCAGCCTCATACCTAATGTCTCATGGGATAGGCTCCAGGCCCGCGATCCCGTATGGAGGATAAATGGACGATTTAATGAATGGGGAAAAAATGTGATTTTGGAGCCGAGGAACCAGATACATAAGCATAATAACCACTCTGTACACCCGTGGTGAGCAGGAAAGCATGTCAGAATGCGCAAGGAAGACAAACTACAGTACAACAGGAGAAGGCCGTCTCAGGTTCTGCTCCCGTTAGTCAAGCGGAGGAATCTGAAGCTACAGTGTTATTTTAGTTTTGTGTGATCGGCCGTCTCTCAGCAGCGTTTTTTCCTCCTTCATGCCAGTGCTTAACAAGCTCTTCCTTATGCTGCTTCTCCACAGCATTGTATCTGAGCAGATTTCCTTGGCAGTCTGCACTTCTCTGCAAGCCTGCAAACCTCTGCAGAATACACCCACCACTCGGCACCGGCTCTGTCAGTGGCAGTGGGGCTCGAGCACCAAGGTGCATGCTGGGAGGCCCAAAGCCCTGCTAAGTGAGAAGTGAGTAGGAGGCGATGCGGCGACTGCGTGCCTCGATTCTCCAGCAGGGGCACAAGCTGTTGCCGGCACTACTGCTGTTTTTCTTGTTCGAAAGCGGATGTGCCACCTACACAGAAGACACGTGCGGCGGTGTTTGTATTCCGTCTCCTTCCTGGTCGACTGGGAAGCCGGCCTTCATGAGGAGCGCATCCTTGTTGCGCGTTTCCTCTGGCTTTGTCTTCACGTGTGCCAAGTTTGCTATGGGAGTGCATTCCTCACAGCGCTCGTCATCTGTAGCGTTCTGTAGAGAGGTGGCTTGTTTCAACAAATGAATTTCAGGAGCAGATGTTTTACTGGTTCTTGTCTGTTTTTTCACTAGGGGTGAAAGCAAGCAGCTTTATCATGCAGTCTGTTGAACACAGTGTTTGATATGAGGCTCACGTTTCGATATATATCTGCGTATCCGACAAGACTTCCATTCTGCCTCTGATGTTTCATTTAAAGCTTGTAAACTTACTAAAAGGAGATCTTTATTAGATCCGTATCGGGTATCGCCAAGAAGCTCTGAGCACTCGTATTGATATTGCATCAAAAAAAGGAAAAGCGGGCTGCTGTGCCATGTTCACTACACAGTGTGTGACATAATGGCATATTCGACCTCATGCCGAGAAAATTAAATACATAAAAAGATTCGACCAATAAAAATGATATGAGTGACTTTGACTCTAACGTTTTGTTTGTTTTGGTGCCAGATGTGCTGGTTTGTGTATTTTAGAAACTCCGGAGCTGCTGGGATTTTCACATGAAACATTCCGGATTGGTTTGAAAAACAAAATCCTCCACTTCTCGGATCCGCTAGATGGGAGTCACCAGGGATCCCCCGATACGATGTTATCACGATACCTAGATGCCGATTTGATTTGTATTGCGATTCTGTGATCTGCGATCATGACTTCATAAATATCTTGAGTCAAAAGTTTTTTTTCTTAGCACATAATTCGTTCTGTGCTGCCTGCCTATGTATGAACAGCTTAGAGCACCACCTGTAGGATCATAGAGGAACTGCAACACCAAAACTCGAATACAAGCGTATAAATTAAAAAATCATTTGAAAAAGCATTTTTTAAGTCAAGTCAAAAAATATGCATACATATATATGAATGCTCACATTAGCTTGGGCACAGAACTTTTTGATGCTAATACATTAGCCATGTAGCCGTACCTGAGCATTGAAGTGGACCACAACTATTTAGAACGTTTTTTTTTTTTTTTTTTGTCATTAAGCTGATGAACTGCACAGCCATTGCCGATAAAAGGTCACCTTCCTCGTGCTCGGCTTCCTCTCTGTGTTAGATGGCGGCTTGCAAAGCAACTAGGGTGCATACTGCCACCTGCTGTATAGGAACGTGTACTCGGGTAAGGGACAATATTAATAATATAAAAGCTTACCAGCATAGGAGTGAGGAGGGACCAGCAATCGTTCCCTAAGTACGGAACCAAGCAGTCTGCATAGTCTGAAAGCATCCTTCCAGAGATCAGAGGAGATTATATACATTATCACCAAGTATTTGATCTTAATAACCACCCTTTACAATCATAGTGAGCAGGAAAGCAACCCAGAACGCACAGCATGTCAAACCACGAGTTGGGTCTGCTATATTAGCAGAAGACCACATCAGATTTATTGAGTCTGAACAGGTCAAGATACTACACAGGAGATGAATGTTAGTGTGTACTTCTATGAAGTAGTGTGTACTTCTAAGGGTTTTTTGTTTTTCTGTAGTGGGCAGCATTTGCATCATCAACATGACTAAGGTGTGTGTCGAAACCCACTGGCCAACGGGACACGTGGAGGGTTTAATCTTTGATGATTTTTCATCCCGACTACGGTCAGTTGCAAGATCCATGAAAGTGTCCTCGAGTCTCAGATCACCCGAGGGACGCCTTAAAAGAAATTGACTAAAGAGCACCTATTTGGGCCATCTGTAGAAACTAATCAGTGCGTCCTTAGCGAGGGATCTGTGGTGTGTTTGTGTGTGTGTGTGTGTGTGTGTGTGTGTTTGTGGGTGGGTGGCTTTTCAGTGGCAGATAATAAAAGAGAAATGCTAGTCAGGTAGGGGTGTTGCTGGTTTACTTTGATGATGTCGTTAACATTCCGAAAGTGACGAGAGAAACAAAGCCGCTCTCCGTCGTTTCGGCCGCGGGACAGAACCAGCTCGGCGCAGATTTGAGCAAGGCCATGCTGGGGAAGATCAGCTTTTAAAAGCAAATCGGACTTGCTCTTGCTCGTGTTCTGCCTCTGGCTCAGCTTCTGAGTGTGTGTTGTGAAACCTCAGCCGGAGAGTCATGTGACGTGGCAGTTGGAAGTGTCGAGGGGGAGAGGGGCCTGTGCTGCATCAGCATAGCCTCTGATAACTTTAATACACTCCGAGGAGGGACGAGCGGGATTTCGTACATGCAGCAGAACGGGAGGGATTCCTCCTCCGCCCGCGCGAACCGCGTGGGGCGCCGTGATCGGAATTCCTTAGACCTTTCTTTTATGAAATCACAAAAGAGATTTGTTAATCATCATTTATAATCTTCATCATCACCATTATCATCGTCATTACATATTCATAATTTAAGCACATCTGAGTGTATAATTAAACTATTAACATAATCGTTGAAGAAAATCTTTTTATATAAATATAACATAGGATAATACTATTCAGTACTTTCAGGTCATATTCAGGATTTCAGTAAGACTATGATGATCGGTCGGTAAAATCTAGCTAGCTTTATTTGTGCAGCTAGGAAAGGGTTCATTTTAATATCTTTTTATACCTTATATATTGGGAGTATTTTGTGTTCTTTATGTAAAACACTGCATTTCAAATGCACTTAAACTGAATGCTAATGTATGCTAATGTGAATGCTACATCAGTTAGGACTAAAGAATTGTCCACTTCATGGCATTAGCATCGCTACAGTAACAAAGTCTGCTGCGGCGTACAGTCACAAAATATTAAAATGTAAAGAATAGTGAAATTTACCTTCCACATTTCGAGAGAGACTTACATTTTTATCTCATTATCTAATTTGAACTTGTCTGAGGGTTTTGAGGCTTACGGGCCGTGCACGAGGGCTCAACAGTGACAACTTATATATATATATATATATATATACCAACGTATTCAGGATGTAGAATTGTATAGTGTACTGAGATATATGAAATGCTGAAGTGTACAGGATACAGAATGGAAAAGATTATGGAATACTGATGTGTGTGTGTGTGTGTGTGTGCACTTCTGAATTTTACAGAATCCATACGTTTATGGAATATTGACATGTGTGCCGTAATGATGTAGAAAAGCCAAAATGCTGAATTTTATGGAATACTGAAGTGTACAGAATAAAGAAGTTTAGAAGACGCTGAACTGTATGGAATACTGAAGTGGATGGAATAATGACGTCTACGAAAATGCTGCTAGTGCTAACATACCGAGAATAAGTCAGAGAGAAGTAGAATTTCAGAGAGTCTCAGAGAACATTGGGTCACAGAACCAGACAAACCTGTTTAAACCAAACAACCAGAGTACTCTAACAGTCCCATTCTCTGCCTTTATGTCTGTTAGTTAGACAGATGTTGGCAGTCATATTGATCATATTAGTTCATGGCATCACGTTGTGCTCATCTTTGATACTCGGTTGTAAATACTGCACATCATGAATCTGTTTTAAATTGAAACGTGAACTCAGTGACTTTGTTCGCACATGTGCCCTGATTAATAATCCAGGGAGTCAGAAGGAGTTAACCATAAAAGTCATATTTTTGGAGTTCACGAGCAGTTTAATGGACTAGCATTCCTTCACAGCTTCTTAAAGCACTTCTCACACACTGACACTGCTTTCTTTCTTCCTCTGTTTTTTTTTCTTTTTCTTCCTGTTTCTTACCAGCTTTGTATCTCTGTCTTTCACTCTGTCGTTGGCCCGCGGCCCAGTCTAGCAGAATGTGTGTTACATTACCATTTGCAAGTGACATATTGACGGTCTCGTCTGGATTTCTGGTCCAGGAAATTAGCAGTGCTTGGGAGTTAAGAGTGTCTTTCGACTGAAAGACACAGGCAATTTACTCTCGCAACAGGACACGGAGCTGTGTGCTGCTACATCAGCGCTAAATTCTTTGACAAAATGTTCCTTAACACCTTTGCACTTCACTTACTCTTGGGTTCATTCTTTTACTTCTAAATCTTGTCTTCAACCACAAGCAAGCAAAAAGTCCAAATTCTAACCACATACATTTTTTTGTGCCTTTTGTCCCTTTTTTTTTTTTTTCCTTTTTCTTCTTTTTTGGAAAGATAAATCTCAGTCAGTTGTTATGAAGAGGGAAGAATCGTAACATGAGATTCTTGGGATTTATCTTCTGGAAAAGGTTTTCACGCCAATATGAACCCGCAGACCACATGGATACAGACCGTAAGCTCTACAGAACGGTTTTTAATCAAAGAGGAATCAATGGTATTGAGGAGAGAACGAAAATGGGACGGAAAGCTGGAACTCACGATGGCACGGGTTCCAAATTGCAGCCTTAAGTACATGTTGTTTTTTCCACTAAATCCCCCCGTGCTGTTTTTCCAGAGCAACTGATAGGAACCAGAGCATGCTGGGGCTTTGACCAGACGATCCACTTGCCATGTGAGTGATATGTGTTAGACGTGTTTTTGATTTACCTTTTGCAGTGCAGTCAGGAACCGTTTGATGGCAATCGTGGATATTCATCTGGTTGATGGATCTTTTCTTATTAAAAAGAACCTCAAACAATACATGATGTATATGATCTTTGGTTATC
The DNA here is from genome assembly GCA_011419295.1 of Clarias macrocephalus. NCBI lineage: Eukaryota > Metazoa > Chordata > Actinopteri > Siluriformes > Clariidae > Clarias > Clarias macrocephalus. The sequence goes on along the minus strand of JAAGKR010009545.1, from coordinate 6,756 downwards.
TTTGTTTTTAATCACTTTCTAATAATAATAATAATTATTAACATTAATTATGTTGTTAGATTTGGCACTTCAATTCATTTATTTCATGTTTTTAGGTCAAACTGTGTAGTTACAGAAATTGACTTTTTTTTTTTTTTTTGATGGCTTCCCTAAGAAATAGGGAAGAAATGGGATTTGCAAAAAGTGAATTTTTTTTTTTTAATTCTCTGTGCGTGTACAGCTACATAACAAATAATCTTATCTGAAATTATCTGTGTTCAAACATTCACTTATTACATTTCTTCTTAAGGAGCATAAAACATACTCCATTTAAGGGCTAATCGTGAATTCATCTAAACCCACATTCAGACCCTCAGACCCTGCTGCTTTTCTGATGAATGAGACTTATTAATATACAGATAAACTAATGCTTGTTTTGGGGCGTGGCTATATGCGGCACTCAACAGAGCCAATCAGTGCAATAGTTTTTCTCCCTAATTTAATCGTGTCCAATTCCTCCCCGTCACTAGGGGGCTCCCACATTAAGGCTACTACTACCGCTCAGCCGGGAGGGCCGAAGACTATCACGTGTTTCCTCCGAACCACGTGACGCCAGCCGACCGCATCTTTTCGAACTGCTCACTCGCGCACCGTTGAGGGCGGCGTATCACACTAGGAGGACAGCGCTACCCGCTCCCTCCGTTGCGTGAGCTCACGGACGCCCCTGATTGGCTGTAGATCCGTGATTAATGTGGGAGCACTAAGTACCTCTCATCCCTCCCCCTCTGAGGGAGCTCGGCCAATCAGCTCTCTCTAGACCTCCGGCTGCGAGAGGTTACAGCACCACCCGGGATTCGAACTAGCGATCTCCAGATGATAGGGCGAGCGCCACTCGGAGGCCCGATCAGTGTGTGGAAGAAACAGAAATGAAATCACGACTTACTCCAAGAAAAAGGAAAGTAGACAATGAAAACTGAACCTTCAAAGATGAACGGACAGATCGATGTATGTTTATTTTTCCTGCTGGAAGTGTAAAACTAGTTTGTCTCACATGTTTTCTGAAATGCAGTAATATAAAGCACCACTACGAGATAAAACATTTCAGCAGCAGTCCGAAGTGAGGGCGAGTAAAATATCCGAACTGAGAGCTATGAGGTATGACAGAGCGCCCAGAGTCCTTTCACATCAAAGCCATGACTGCATATATGGAGATCTGAATCCTAACACAAACATGACATTCGGACCTCTGCGCGAAAAATTAGTTAATTCTTGCATTTTAATCGAGTACCCCTGTTCTAATCAATGCAATCTTGCCCACGACATTTTTTTCTGTTCATACTTTTCCCCACTGTGTGTGTGCTCATGAAAAACGTACCCCTGCATGTGTGGTCACATGACCCTGCCTCATCCAGTCTACAACATGGCGGAGATCTTTTCTCTTAGGAAAAATTCTCCCGGTTGAGCCTATTTACAGTAGAAACCCTGTCAGTGAACTATGAGGATATAAAACAAAGGTCGTCCATTAATCGTAATCAAAGTAAAATGTTCAATTAATTGTAATATTGATTTGCGGTCATATCGCCCAGCAATATTCCATTTACATTCTTCTAGAAAGCGCGGGCGCCCTGTGAGGCCTGAGCGTCCTGAGCATTGAGAGAGAGCGTGAGATGGGGGAAGGGGGGGGTGATGAAGGGGCGGGGCTTCTGATATGGTGACTTCCATACTTGATGGCTTAGTGGTCAGCACTGTCGCCTTGCATCTCTAGGACCTGGGTTCGATTCCCGCCTCCGAGTCTGTGTGCATGGTGGGTTTCCTCCGGGCGCTCCGGTTTCCTTCCACAGTCCAAAGACATGCAGATTAGGCTAATTAGCGTTGTGTGTGTCCAAATTGCCTGTAGCGTGTGTGTGTGTGTGTGTGTGTGTGTGTGTGTGTGTGCGTTCTCTGCAATGGATTGGCAACGCCATTTTGGGTGTATCCTGCCTCGAACCCTAAGTCTTTTGGGATCGGCTCCAGTCCCCCATGACCCTGTATACAGGATGAAGAGGTATAGAAGATGAGATGATACTTTATTGGAGTATTATCATGTATGCCGGTGTTAAATTGTCGAGCTCATATGCAGAATATGTCTACGATCATTCAAATAAATGTCACTGGATAAGGTGGCAGTGTAAAATCATGGGCAGAGATTTAAATTGTTATGTTACACAATCCTGTTGTCTATCAAATGAACTTCAATCTTTGTTGTCTATCTATGTTTTCTTCCCAAAGCTTTGAAGCTCTTTGTTCTTTTTTTTAATTTTTTTTTTTTATTTTATCAAATACAAGTTGAATTTCTGTATTGCGTTTCATATTGCAAGTAGATTAGGGCGACCTGGCCTTTGCGCTGCAGCATTAGCTTTCCCGGGACCCTTACCGTGCTCTCTGCTAGCTGCCCATTCTCTCTGTTCTTAGGTCTGCGAGAAGGTAAATGGGTTTAAGCTGTATTTTTGGAAGAAATGTCCAAATGCAAGCTGAAATAACATGACGGTCCTGGCCTTTCATGCACAGATAGTCCTTTCAATGCAGAAGAGATTGGAAAATCCATCAGTTCACATGAACCGAAGCAAGCATGACTCATACAAGGCAGAAATAATATGCACGAGGTTGTTGAGGTTGTTTGTCTTTACGGAATTTAATTACGGTTATTGTTGCAGTAATAAAAACAGCCGCGTAATTAATAGCCAGGTATAAGGCAACGAAATGAACAAATGCTGTAATTGCATCATCATATTGATGTTGAAAATGATTTCCATATGCATGACGAGCATCTGGATACAGCTGTTAGGTCTGCTTCGAGGAAGACACTGTTGTGATAATAAAGGAGACAAATCTGACGAGAGGAATTTGTTAAATAATAAGTTGTTTGCACAATAATACATCATCACTATCAACTGCATGACCTTAAAAAAAGGTTTCGTTCCAAGCCCGCAGTCACGGAAAAATGTTCTCATCTGGAATGCAGAAGTGATTCAATAAAAACGTAAGCTGGACCGTGATATGTAATTTTTACAAGAAAGGACGCTTTTCAGAGCCGGATCAGCTGAGCCGCGGGACGACGGCGTACATCGGTCGAGGTCACGTCTGTAGTAAACAGCTGTGCTGTGTGTAGTCGCTCTTAAGCATATCGCTTCAAAAAAAGAAAATCTTGGCTAAACCGAGCCCTTAATTAAGGCCTAATGATCTATTTCTGTTCAGTGACGAGGACACGACGGGAATGTAGACAGGCTAGAGCTTTCATACATGAGACATGAGGTGCGTTGTTGCTATGCCGGTTGTTGCCAAGCGTCATCGTAGTCGTTAAGGGGTAACATGGAGAAAGATATTTTTATTTGATCAAAATGTATTTAGTTAATATTTTACACCAAAGCAAAACAATACATGTAATCATTGTAATGGCTGAATGTTTAAATCATAATTAAAGTATATATATATATATATATATATATATATATATATATATATATATATTTATATATATATATATATATATAAAAAATGTAATATCAAATATATATTTTATAATATTACAAATCCTCCTAAAATTTAAGTGATTAAAAAAAATCTATGTATATTGAAATATACTGTATATTTAATTATCAGATTATTATTATTTTTTTTTACTTTTCCATACATAAGTAATACATAGTCACATGACTTGGGCTTATTATAATATTTGCAGAGTCAAATGTCTGTCAGTTGAAAAGAAAAAAGACCAACAAACAGTAACAGATTCTGCACAGAAGAGTTTAAAACTTTAAATGGGTGTTCAAGTCAAACCGGGACTTTTGGATCATGCAGAATACAGGACAGAACACAGTTATAAGAGTAAAACGTCCTTTATTCCTCTATATAATCCCCTGCTACATTACTGCACTAATCCCAGCGTTTCACTAGTGCTTGGACACCATCAAGGTAGAAGGTTTCCTGCCTGCTTCACGCTGGCCTCCCAGGAACTCCTTTAATAACCTAAACATTTAGAAATGTACACGGAATGTGGCAGTAACTCCATGTAATGTGCAGTTGTTGTGGAGGGCAGTTTGAACAAAAACAGAATGATTTTACTGATCAAACCAGCCCACTTTTCCCTGATTGGGTCTGACAATGCGCTCTGAGCCACCTCGGCCAGGACCTTCATTCAGGGAACGTTTGCATCATTGAAATGTTTCACTGAGGCTAAGAGTCTCATCACCATTCTGGTACTTGAAGTCTTTTGAATGTCGATCAGTGTCACACAGAATAAAGGGAAAGTCCCAGTTTGACTTGAACGCCCCTCGTAGCTTAAATTTGTAGGATTTGAACGAGTCTCTAGCGATAGATACAGTTACAAGCCCTACTGCACGGTTCATTAAACAATCGACGGTGCTTAACAATCTGTCTGCTTAAACTGTAGTTGAGTAATTAAATATCGATTTTTATTGGCACTGGTGAATTAAAGGTCCCGTATTTTGCTATTCCCTTAACAACTCAAAACGGGTCACAGAGTAATGAGATTCAGTTTATGTAAACAAGCTAATGCTGAGCCACGCCCCTCCAGAGAACAGCGGAGCTGAGCAACAAGGCAGGATCCTCAATGAGGTCACATTAGGGGGGGGTCACAATTTTTTTTTTTCATTTGCATTGAAGTTCTGTCTAAAATTGTGCAGAACTGATCGCCTTTAAATCATGAGCATTGCTTATACAGGTTTGGTTTGTACTGGGAGGAACAGTCTTGTTCCATTTTCCGCGTTTATATTCTAATCGTGTAACATACAACATCATAAAACGTGCAAGGAAACGCTCTCGGAAAATATAAGTACCTTCGTAAAGGATTTTTTTTTTCCCAGCACTTTCCTTATCAAATGATCTCTCAAACAAAACAATGTTTTGACACGGTACGTTAAGAATAGCCGTAATTAAGCGTGGCAGTCGCACAACAGTGTGAGTCAGAGTGTATTTATGTATCATTATATACAGAAAACTTACTCGGAGCAAACTGCTGTTTATCTGCGCTATAGATCGCGGCTTCGCTCTTTAAACAGCTGGCCTACTGGGTTATAAGCTAAAAGAGTCTTGTTTATATGGCGCTCAACCACACACACACACACACACACACACACACACACACACACACATGTACACATTTCCTCTTTTTGTTTTAGATTTTTTCAGCTTTTTAGTTTTCATTATTTTCATATATGATGATGATGCGGCGTCTGTTTGAACAAACTCGGAATATTCGATGTTTGGAATTCCAAGAATTCCAGGTTCCGGGTTCGGTTCCCACTTTGCTGTTTGTGTGCATGGAGTTTGCACGTCCTCCCCGTGCTTGGTGGAGTTTCCTCCCGGTTCTCCGGTTTTCCTCCCACAATCCAAAAACATGCAGATCAGACTGACTGCCGTTCCCAAATTGCTCGGAGTGTGTGAATAAGCGTGTGAGTGTGTGTATATGAGTGTGTGTGAGCCCTGCGATGGATTGGGCAACCTATCCAGGGTGTACCCCACCTCATGACCTAAGTCTCTTGGGATCGCCTCCAGGCCCCCTGAATCCCTGTTCACAGGATAAAGCGGTATAGTGGAATTTCTGGCCCGAAGTCTCGGGTTTGATCCTGAGCTCAGGTTTCTGTTTGTGTGCTTTGGGTTTCCTCTGGGTTCTCTGGTTTCTTCGCACAGCCACAAACTTGCCGTTTGGTGGAATGTTTATTCAACAAGAGGTGAATGTGTGTGTGTGTGATGGAATTAGGGTGTATTCCCATTCCATACGTGATCTCGGAGTAGGTTTTTGCTTCCAGTGAGAACAGGAGAATGGAGAAGCACTTTGTTTGTTTTTTAGTTTTTTTTCCCCATATATTTAACAAGTTAAATAACAACAATCAAAATAATACGATTTTGAATAATATTTATTATTATTATTATTATTATTATTATTATTATTATTATTATTATTGTTGTTGTTGTTGTTATTATTATTATAAGAATAATAAGAATTTTAGATTGTGCTTCATATACTGTGTTTGGTTGTTTATGTAACATAAAATTTGAGTTTGATTTGAATTTGTAATTCTGAAGTCCTCTATTGCTTAAAACCTGCTGGATCCGGCTGGGCGTAGAGTCACAAAGACGCCTGCAGCACTGCGGTGTCGCTCGCTCGGTCCAGGCCTTCCTGAACATCATGTACAAGAGACGGGTTCTTGACTGCTTCTTCCTTCATTCCATCATGCATCAGGATTCAGGGCTGGAGAACTCTACCACTGTATATAGATTGCTCTAGTGATGTCATGTCCATAATGTCTGGGCTAATTTCTAAACTCCTGTCTAATTCTGGGTTACAAAATGTTCAATATTTCTAATTATTCCCCAATTTTGTTATGGATGTGGCATAGAACAGGTGACATGGTGGCTTAGTGATTAGTACTGTAACCTTAGAGCTTTCAGGGTTTGGGGTTTGAACCCGGCCTCTAGCCTGAGTGGACGCTTCGGTGGAGTTTCTCTGGGTCGTCTGGTTTTCTCCATAACTGTGTCTGTGGTGGGTTTGGGGGGGGGGGGGGTTTACACACCCAAACCAGAGTGTACCTTGTTGCCAAAGTTCCCTGGGGTAGGCTTGAGGCCCCGGGAACCTACGGGAACATGATGAATGGATGGAATGAAGAAGAAACATAGATTCAAGTTTTCAGTTGCTAAAACAAGTAGAGTGAATGAATGGAGTGAGTGAGTCACGGCTCTGGAACCATCAGTGATGCATTAGTTATGTTTATCAAGAAC